>OMLC01073177.1:4742-20385 GCA_900302585.1 Regalecus glesne
TTGTGGAGTGGTCAATACACACACACACACACACACACACACACACACACACACACAGAGACAGACAGACACGCGGCCACAGATTACCATGGATAGTCTGCATGAGCTCACTGCACAGCCTAAATCCCTTCTGATCCGTTTATATGTGGCCCTTCCCTTAAATTGCCTAAATGAATGGCCGAGGTATACAATTCAGACATTTCCCCTCTTGCTGCAACTCAAGCACATCACCGTAAATCAATCTCCCACTCTCGCAAATCTTTCAGCTTGAGCTCTATTTTGGAGAACCATTTAGGGGAAGGAAAGTAATGGATTTGAGGTGGGAATCAGAGATATAAACACATATTTGTTTCAATCTATCTTCCATTTGTAATATAAGGGGTAATTTTGAGAGGTAGCCAGATTACCCCACATCCTTAATTGCTTCCATATTTCTCCAGACCGGATGAGGTATTTTATTTAGCAAAGATGGAGCGGGAAGGGAAGCCAGCAAAGCCATTATGTGTGATTAGCACGGTTTCCAGTGCTGATTTGTTACACGAATCGTCTGATTGGAGACACACCTATTGGGAAAAGGGAGATTTATTCCTTCATCTCTTTCAGAATCAACTATTGATTAGTGGATTTAAGAGTTGAATATGTGCTGAAACAGCCAATGCTAGGTGAAAATTGTGAGGACAGAAGGAGATCAAAATGTGTCTCTTCTATTTCAAACATTACAGGAAGAGAACAACGAAACAAAGCTAGAAATAATATCTGCTGTCGATGTCCTCTTCAGATTCCTTGTCAAATTGTTGTCCGAGTGTTGCTGTGAGCAAGGATTTCCGTTCAGACAGCCGGTCTGCTTTGCCGTTTTTGACCCAAAGACCTCAGCCACAGGCCACAGGTCCACTATATCATACTCGCAGTCTGACGCCAGTCTGATTTACCGGCCTCTATTAGAGTTGCTGGAATGGACTCAACCCCCGGCTGGGTTGTTAAAGCTGTACTCCAGTGTAGTCAAAAGGGACCATCGGCTGCAGCGCTGAATACTGACTCTCATCTCAGTTCCCCATCACTCTGCGTTTCCCCAAAACACTAAACACAATTGAAATTAATGAGACACACTTATATCGTCCAACTCTGCTTCACGACTGACTGAAACTGTACCTTTTGAGTGGCAATTTATATTCTGACTTTTCCACAAACATGGCTGATGTACTTACTTTCACTTCATTGTTGCAGGGGAAATATAGATTCTCCCTGTTGCCCGTAATGTTAAGAAGTGAACTTTCTGTTCCCATTCATTCTGTCTGTGATCACTTAGTATATGTTATAGATTTGAATTACATCCCTTTATATTTCTGTTGTCAATACACAGCTAGAAGAAGAAGCTTTATTACTTTGTCATTGTAGATACATACAACAAAATCTGTCCTCTGCATTTAATACATCCTATTGTATAGGAGCAGTGAGCAGCCGCTGTACCAGGGTAGCAACTCCAGTTCTTTTTCCAATTGTCTTGCTCCAGGGCCCAGAGAGGAGTATTAAAACTAACATGCATGTCTTTTTGATGGTGGGAGGATACTGGAGCTACCAGGGGAAACTGATGCAGCCATGGGTAGAACATACACAATACATACAGAGAAAGGACCTGGGCTAGGATTTGAATCCAGGGCCTTCTTGCTGTGAGGCAACAGTGCTAACTGCTGTGCCATGATTAGAAAAAAAGTGATATGATCACTCATGGGATTAAGGGGGATACCCTTCCTGATACCTAGTAGTGGGTTTGAACCCACAACATCTGGCTTATAAGTTCCCAAGGCGCATGCTCTCCCACTGAGCTACCATGGCCCCCAGGTAGCATTGTGTGCCCCTTGATCTAATCACTTTCAATAGACATGAAGTCTTCTAGGTCTGCCATGCTGTAAAATACGGCATCATCCTGTAATTGGTAACTAAAGGACATGCTTGGAATGAGCTTGGTTCTGTATTTTTAAGAATCAATTTAGTACAAATCTAATGGGAGAGAAATATTGGAGGTTAGACCATTAAGAATACAGGGATTTCCTCCAGTGCTTTACCTGTGCTGTCCATAGGGTTAGTGGATCTGTCAGGAAGGGCATCTGATACAATTTTTTTCCAAATCAGACATTGACAAATTGATGAGGGCGTAGGTTATCAACAGCTACCACTGTTGCTGTGCCATCACAGTGTACTTATGAAAACTGTAAAACAATCCACCGTTGTGACCCCTGAAAATCAGGGGTCACAACGGTGACCCCAAAGATTACTAAGACAGGGTGATTTGTTTGAGTTTGAAGGAAATTTTCATCCCTTTGCCTGTCTGACATGCTATGCTCCACTACCTAAACAGAAGATGAGCTTCTCATTGGTCGAAAGTCATTTTTATGATATGCCGACAGTGGCATAAGATTTACAAAATGGCAAGCTGCAGACTTAGTTCGCCGACAATAAAAAAAGAGGTTACAAAAATACACATAGGAATAGGGAAATTATTGCTGGGATACTTGAGTGAGAAGGTTTTAAAGGCCAAATGCACCATCTGCCATTAGATTCTCTCCATTAGTTACAGAGGAATTTGTGGCATCAAACAAGTTCCTTATCCACCAGGCATCTTCAGAGGCTGATATGGTATGGATCGTAATCATATTGATTCTTTTCAACCTGGTTATCAACTCTGGTTGGCAGATACAGTCTAAGGTCATATAAGCCCCCACATGGCATTCCTTATTTCCTATTCAGGGAGTTGGCAACCCTACAGTCGTCTGACAACAGAAACATGAAGATATATCAATAACAACAACTGTGTTGTGTTATACGCTATATTGAAGTGGAATGTAAGTGATCACAGATGGAATCGAAGGCGACAGAATTTTGGCTGCTTTGCATTGCGGGCGATGCAGAGAACCGATCTTTACCCTGCTGTGACGATGCGGCGGTACGTCAGCCATGTTTGTGAAAAATACCTATTATATAAAATTGTATGATGTGACCCCACTAAAATGTTGGCTTCCACTATGTCTGGACCCTCCCTGTTAACTTCCTTTTCAGAGGTCAGTGTAGTCAGAGAGATTTTGCTCGATGGTTGATGGTGTGAATTAGGTGCGTCAGAGTTCACCAAAGACATTGTAGGAATGTACTTCAGTATCAGAAGTGAACCTACCAATGGTGACGATTCCTCTATCATTAATTGATTTTGATGCAAAAAATATTGCCGTCATAAACGATGGCGTCACTGGGCCCTTAATTTGACTTTACAATTCTGATTAACGATGTGTGGTCAAGCAGAGTGCTTGTCCTTTAAAAAACATGCCTGTGGGTGTTTTTGTGAGCTGTGGGCCAAGTAAATTTGCGAGGCTGGAAAGTGCAGACCAGGTGGACTTCTCATACCTCTCGTTGCTCTTGTTGAGTAACCTACTTCTGTAGGAGATGGGTTACAAGGGAGGAAAAAGATGTGTTGAACAGTTGAGGCAGCTGGCTGGCCATTTTGTCATGTCAGTCCTTGGAGGAGAAGCTCAAAGGTTCTCCCTGTGGACTCCTGGCGAGCTCCCAGATAGTTCTCGTTTGGAGTCTCGTTTTCTCTGGTTTGCCCTGCTCGTGGCCCTGTTAAGTCCGGCTGGTGCACATTTCAACCTCCTTCTAAATAGTCACGTCCTAATATTTACTTCTCTACCTCAAAGCCCGGGCAAGAGCAGGAGCACCAGCAGTGAGCCGGAGGTGACAGAAATTGATGCTCTCATTAATTCTGCAGAGGGAAACAAATGGATATTCTTTTCAGAGACTGTGTGAATGTGTAGAGGGCTGGGTGGAGGGAAGACAAGTGAGGGTGGAGCTGCAGATTGACAGCAGCAGTTTTGTTGGCCAGTTTTGTGTTTGTATAATGAATCTCTCTCTCTCTCTCTCTCTCGCTTAATGATTATCTTTTATAGGGACAGTGGAAATTAATTAATTTTTAGAATGCAAATTTGCCAGATTTAGCCACCAGGCTAAATCTGTCCTCCCAAGCTATTAGGGGTTCAGTATCTTGTTCAAGGACACATGAACAGGGATCAAACTGCCAATCTTCTGGGTACTAGACGACTACCCTACCTCCTGAGTTATGCCGTCCCTATGGTAGTAATATGTCACTTTCTGACAAATCAACTTGCCAACTGTACATTTTCTCAATGATTTTGTTCGAGTGTGTAATAATTCTCACCTGTGGGTCAAAGCTTACCGATAGATTCACTGTTTGACAGGGAGTGGAACTTAGCGGCTTTGCTCGCTCAGGGTAGGGTGGTTGTCTTGCGATTTGAGAATTGGTGGTTTGGTTCCCAACCCCTGCAGAAAAGCCTGTTAAGTTATCCTTGAGCAAGACACTAAACCCCCAACTGCTTTCCGGGTGCGGTGGCTGTGGTCACTGCTCCTATACAATCGGGTGGGTTGAATACAAAGAACATATTCCATTGGACTTGGTCATGTGATTAATGAAATAATCTATTTATCTAGCTAACTATTTTATTCCATATCTTCTGAAAGGCTGGTTGTATGCTGCAGATAAAGTGACAAAACGGCAATGCAAACAACCGTCAGCTGTGCTGGTTGGATTGTGGGTCCTTGATCAGTGGTTTAAAATGGCTTAAAACCCTCTGATGAGCTGTGCATGTGTATGTCTGTTGTATCCCTGAACATACAATTATGACAAGTGTGTGTGTGTGTGTGTGTGCGTGCGTGCGTGTGTGCGTGTGTGTGTGTGTTTTAAGCCTGAAATGAATGGTGAACAGCTGAGATTTTCTGGTCATGTGTTTTACTACCAAAGTGTAACAATACACCAGGCCCCAAGACAGCACTTTAATTTGGCTAACTGATGAAATGAAAGCATAAAATGTAGACGTCAGAGGAATACTTCACCTTCTCTTCCCCTTCTTTGATGGGCTCCCGTAATTCTCCATCAGCATGAATTTGCCTGGGATTTGCTTTTTTTTACATGGTCCCCGATTCATTCCAACACAAATCTGTTTCCCCTAAGAATCAGCTGAGATATTCTCATGAACATTAGTAATTTCCACTCAGTGATTAATCATCTGGCGGGGAAGGAATTCAACATATATGACTGTATTCCAGCAGAAGATTAAAACTAAATTAAGGTGTTCTTGCTAACAGCTATGATTTGGGAGAATACTAACAATCTTAGATAGCTATACAGTATGTAGAGTGAAAGAGACACTATCACATTTCGGAGTTGAGCTCGTGTCCGCTTTCTCATAATCAAAACCATGAACTGAATCCACCACTAAAATTCACATGAAGAGGAGCTTGATGCACAGATAAGCTTATTTAACTCAAATTGGATTAATCCTAACCTCTCCATCAGTAGCGGTTTTAAAATGGACCGAGTGTCCAGGTAAGAGCTACCAAAACAGCATAAGTACTTCTGACAGAGAGGACACGGACTACTTTAGCCCATGATGGACGGCCTCAGCACATCGGCTCTCACACTTCTCCCCTGCCTGCCAACTGGGGATTAGCACAACAGCCTTGGCTGCCGGCCCCAAATTCCCTCTGCCTCCCCCCTCCTAAATTCTCTCCTAACCTCCACTATTCCCTCACCACTGTCCTTCAACCACCAAAACCCCACACCCACCCAACGCACACACTAACACACCATCTTGCCCCCTCCGACCCGACATCAGCCTCTCTGCATTCCACCCTGCATCACATGCTACCCTGCCCCTCTTGCTGGCCTGGCGGAGGGATTCGAGTACCTGCACGGTGCCAACATTCCAGCCTGGCGGGCGTTTTGTTGGAGGGATTTCCTGTAGACTTTCATGCCAGCGTGACACTTGTGATCCACAATTACTGCCACTGAACAATCACTAAGCGTGACAGATAGAGGGAGGACCACGGGCAATTCCACCAATGGCTCGGCTCCGTCCCGGCCCTGGGGAGATGCCTCTCTTCACGCTCTGTTCCCAATGGGAGGCCGCCCTGCCTTTGTGCAATGTGGCTTTATGGGCCTTCAAAGTGCTGTCATCATATCAGGACTCTCAGGCTACATCCGAATCCATTTATTTGCATTCTTCCAGACACATTTATTTGTCTTAAGTGAAAATCAGTAGGGTTTTCTGATCCTGTTCATTAATTTTTCTGCTTTTACCAAACTACAATAAATTGATAAATCTGGCTTTAGGGACAGTACCTATTAACGAACACTTTGAGTCAAATTTAAATACGCCAGATTTACCAAGCAGGCTAATTTTCAGCTGTCGTTCCAAGGTAGAGGTTTATTGTCTTGCTCGAGGACACTTCAACATCCTTTAT
The DNA here is from genome assembly GCA_900302585.1 of Regalecus glesne. Classification (NCBI taxonomy): domain Eukaryota; kingdom Metazoa; phylum Chordata; class Actinopteri; order Lampriformes; family Regalecidae; genus Regalecus; species Regalecus glesne. The sequence continues at coordinate 11,046 of OMLC01073177.1, forward strand.
GGAGGAACTGGGGATCGAACCACCAATCTTTCGATTATTAGAAGACCACTTTAAATCCTGAACTATGCTGTTCCTATGTTTGTCCAACAAGCCTGTTGCATTTGCTACATCACAAAGTATTTAAGAAAACATTTTTGGGTAGTTTTGAAAGCCGCATTGTTTAGCTCACCTTTTCTTTCTTATCATAGGTGGAAATCTCCCCTTCTGAAACTTTCAAACGGCGTGAAACTGAGCGAAAGAAGCGTAAAACGTCATTCTTGAGTTTTCCCTGCACTACCTCCCGTTGAGGCTTCTGCGTTGTTATTTTTTGCTTTAGTCGTAGCTACGTTGTCTCCTCGTGGACACGTCTTTTTTTCCTCATGTTTTTGTAATAGAAATGTGTAATACGTCTGAGCTTGTGATGAGTGTGCATGTGTGTCATCGTGTACATACTGGGAGAAGATGTCATACAAACAATAAGACTGAAAAATTACTTCTTCCCAAAGGCTGTGGCCCTAATGAACTCGGACATCTCCATCCAACGAGACTGGGGTACTGCCAACATGGGTTACGTGCAATATTTATTCACGTCACTTAAAGCCGCTCCATCTGTCCACCGCAGCCTTTCTGCGTTTCTGGTGATGAGATTTTTGCATCTCATAGTTCGTCTTAAATGTACAATATGGGTATTTTTACTTTATACTGTGTATATTTTGCATTTAATAGCTCGGGAAATAGAGTTAGTAGTTAGGAGATTGGTGGGTTGATCCATGGCTCCTGCAGAAAGCATGTCAAGCTGTCCTTGAGCAAGATTCTGAGCAACTAAGCACTTAACTCCTGAGATGGAGTGACAAACTGTCCAGGGTGTTTCCCCACCTATCACGTGATACAAGAAATAAGACAAAAAGACTGTTTCTTTGTAAAGCTATGGTGCTAATGAACTCTAACATTTCCTCAGTCTGAGCGCTGGGATAGGCCTCAGCATAGCTCCACAACCCTAGTTTAGAGAAGTGGTTGATGATGGATGGATGTTTAGACTGTACTTTGTTGATAGTTTATGTATCTTAGCTCTGTCTTTATATTCTCTGTATATACCATTTGAGGCTCACTCAATTGCAATTTTGTCGTGCTTGAACAATGAAAATGAAAGTTATTGAATCTTGAACAAAGGGACTCATTTGTCTTAGGCTGCTCTTCTGTGCCACCAGTGGTAGAAAACTCCATTGGATGGCTTTAATGTAGCTTCAAGGGTAATCAAATCTGACCTCAGTTGATCTAAAATGCTTGAGAGAGCATTCTTTAAAAGAGGGATGATTCAATATCAGCATTTGACATTGGACATTGGACATTGGACATTGGACATTAAATGAATGCAATGACATGACACCCTTATGCATTTTCACATTGGACTAAAGCAGATTTGGATCCAAATACCTTGTTGTCATCGTCAGCTGCTCATCCGAAGTCAAGTTGTGGATTTGCTGGTGCCTATCCTAGTGCTCATTGGGTAGAAGGTGAAGAAACACCCTGGACAGGTCATCAGGGCAGGCATGGGGGCTGGATGCCCTTCCTGATGCCCCGCAGTGGGTTCAAACCCATAACCTCTGGCTCGTCAGTCCCCAAAGCGTGCGTTCTACCCCCGATCTACCATGGCACCCTCTTGTTTGTGCATGAAATTTACATCATGCTTTAAAGAGCTATTGACTCTCTTTTAAACTGTTTAAGGTCACATTTTAAACCTGATTAGCGAGCAGAGGTCATTGCACTGTGAAGGACTTGGAAAACAAACCAAACAAATGTCAGGCAGGTCAGGGAGTGAGTGCGAAGAAACGGTCCGCAAATCTCTTTTGTTTTTGACAAGGGTCAGTTATTTACTGATCAGTTTGACAATCTAAGGCACAGCTAAACTATAAACATGCAACGGCCTTATTTGTTCTGCATTAGATCATGTTTGGTGCAGTTTAAATCAATTCAAGGCCTCAATGAGGAGCAGCTGTGTGTCAGGCTTTATCTTGGCCGGGGGTTTTGATGTGAGCTTGATGAGATCTTTGGAATGGATTTATTTATATCGTTTGTTTTCTGTAACTCGTAGATATGGAGTGAATCTATTGGTTACTGTTGCTCCAAATTTAATTGCCTTCTTTGTTTTTAACCATGGCTTTTATTATTATTGTTCGTTTGGTTTGCACAGATAAGAGTTTATTGCACTCACTGAAGTTTTATTATTCAACGAGAAAAGATCTTGTCTTACACGTTCACAATTTTAGCATTTAACAAATGCAGAATTTATGAGGGATGGCAGGAGGTGAGGGGATCGATAATCTCCTTTATAGAGACAGTACATATTGATAAATATTTAGAGGGTAAATATACCAGATTTAGCCACCAGGCTAATTTTCATCTGTTGTCCCAAGTAAATAGGGGCTCAGTGTCTTGCTCAAGAATGCTTGAACATTCTTTCTGAAGAAAAGCACCAGTTTTCCAACTACCAGACAACAGCCCTACCTCCTGAACTCTACCGCCCCTTGTAGCCCTTAAATGTCTTTAAAGCTCCTACAAAGAGTTTCTCACTAATTATCTATTAAGCTAAATTTCATCTCAATGCCTCTATAGGGTCGATTTAATCAAATGGTTGTAAAGATCAGATATCGCTATATGATTATTCCAAATGCTTGTCCCTAGGTCCCCACGAAATCTGATGAAACGATTTATGGCAAACAGACGGGCTGCATAGCCACAATGTAGGATACATTACATAATTTCTGTATGTCTCGCAAACAGCTGTTTTTCCCCAAACAACCGCCAGATCGCTTCTATACAAAGCAAATACACCCACTACCACTGGCTGACAGGAGACTTTTGCAGCAAGAGAGGGGTCTGTTTTACATATCATGATTAGTCCCCACATTGTGGGGATGCATACAGACTTAGATTGAGCTCAGGGGATTAAGGCCAGATGCCCTTCCTGATTCCCCATGATGGGTTAAAACCCACAGCCTCTGACTCGTCAGTTCCTGAAGTGCATGCGTTATCATTAAGCTACTACGGTTCCCAGACCTTTGCAGAAGGATGCTCATGTGGAATAAAGTTATTTTGCATAACATGACTGCTTTTGTGCATAGCGTCATGTCAAATGAGCAGCCCCCCCCAAATAAAAAAAAACCAGAGGAAAAAGAAACATTATAGTCATTATCATTATTTACCATCCTATTCAGGAGGTAGGGTGGTCATCTAGTAATTGGAAGATTGGTGGGTGGGTCTCTGGTTCCTTCAGAAAGTGTTCAAAGTGTCCTTGAGCAAGATTCTGAACCCTTGACTGGTTGGGACAATAGATGAAAATTAGGCTGGTGGCTAAATCTGGCATCTTTATACTCTAAATGTTCATTAATATGCACTGTCCCTATAAAAGTATTCCAGTAGCTGTAAGAGAAACTATAGAACATATATTCAAACTACTTCTCTTTGAAACATGGCAGCTCATCCTCACTTGCATTTAAATGAAAAAAAGATAGATCAAAGAGTGAGAGAGGACTCAATTGCTTTCAGATTTTTACCTCTCTGCCAAGAAAGAGTATGGTTATTTAGAAAGCTACGTGTTTCATGCCACTGGTGGCAGCACCCGGACTAGAGATAGCAATTACTTGCAAAGTCCCGAGCTGAACTCCGGCGAGGAGCCATCGATGGGGATGTGGGCAGAAGAAACTGCGTGCATGTTTCTACCCATCAGACCAAAGAGATGGTCTGGCCTTGAAACTGAGGGGAGAATGCGATGGTCCCCACATGAAAGAGGTCTGTCTGGCTTTTGCTTTAATCCTCACTGGCCCTGCAAATTTCTTTCGATGCCGGCCATTTTGTAATCACAGCCTGTGTCTTTGTATTTGTTTATTGCTTCTGTCTCGATAGCTGATGGTGAGTTATCAGGCTGGCTCCTGACCTGACAGAGTCAACATGTGTAGGTAGAAATTGATACTGAAATGACTAAAGATAGAGGGGTAGAAAGAATGATTTTGAAACCATCTCTCAATGCCCTTCACTGAATGGGTTCTTATCTTTCTAGAAAAATATTTTCATTATTTGTCATTCTGCATGCATGCAACCAAACTGTTTTTATGTATTTAACCCATCCTACTTTATAGGACCCATGGGTGCTGTAGTTGCTTAGTGGTGGAGCACACACTTGGGGAACAAGCCAGATGTTGTGTGTCCGAACCCACTGCGGTCCATCAGGAAGGGCATCTGGCCTTAATCCCCCATACACCATTTTCACTTTGTAGGAACAGTGAGGAGCTACAGTACCTAGGAAGCAGTTAGGGGTTCAGTGTCTTGCTCAAGGACAGTTCGACACGCTTTCTTCAGAGGCCGTGGATCAAACTATCAATCCTCTGATCACTAGATGACAGACTACCGTACCTCCTAAACTATGCCACCCTTAATGGTGAAAAAGAAAAAACACATTGAGAAAAATTTCCATCTATCCATCACTAGCCTCTTATCCGAAGTCAGGTCATAGGGTCATGCTGGAGCCTATCCTAGTGCCCATTGGGCGAAAAGCGAAACACCCTGGACAGGTCACCATTCCATCTCACGGCTCGGATTAGGGATTAAAGCTGGATCCCCTTTCTGACACCTTAGGGTGGGTTTAAATTCAAATGTCTTTATTTTGCACACAATAGAACATATAATAATAATAATTAATACATTATAATAAAATAATAACAATAATATATTCCCTTATCAGTCCCACAAGGGAAAATTTGGAATTTTAGCCCACCTTATTGCATAGGAGCGGTGAGCTGCCACCATATGGTGCTAGAGAGCAGTTAGGGGTTCAGTGTCTTGCTCAAGGACACCTTGACATGCTTTCTGCAGGACTGGGGATTGAACCTTCAACATTCTGATTGCCAGACAACCGCTCTATCCGCTGAGCTACGCATTAAAGAACCCAATAAATATATTTTGGAAAACATGTAGGAGGAAGTTACTGTTTCAAATTTTCAGCCCCCTCTGACAGCCATTTCATAAACTTATATAATAAACTTAGTTTAAAAAATCAGAGTATGTCAGTGACAATATCTGCTTCAGAAAAGTTTCAATAAGAAACAACAAAAGAACAGTAAAAACAATAGAAAATAAGAGCACTTGATAACAATATAAATGCATCCAGCATGTGTCAAGAGTCATGAGAGAAGCAAAACCTTCCCCTCATCGTTGTACTGTTGTAAAACAAAAAAATACCTAATTTTGAATTGATTTAAATTTGTGCTTTCCTCACGTTCTTCAAGAAATATTAATTATTATTACATATATTCAATTTTTGAATTTTGAGTCAATATTAATATTAGACGTTTATATTAGATATTAAGAAAAATAATAAGATGTGCAACTCATGGCGAAGCAGCATTCTGTGTCTATGGTGCTAAAATAATGGTAAAGGCTCCCATTGGAAATGAGAACAGCTGTTTCAATAACAACTTTTATTGAAACACAACTTTTTAATGGTGCTTTCACCCGAGGTGTCTCAATCCTGCTTGTTATTTATTAGCTCCTAATCTGCTCCTTATCAATTATGGCTTCTGTCCATTCTCACTTTTATTCTGATTGGTACCATTCTGTATTCCCATTGTTTTGCATTTTCTCCTATTTTATTTACTCCGTTTAAATTCTGTACATACTTTTTCCTCTTTCTCCAATTGCATTGCACTTTAATGAATGGCGTCTATATGAATGAATGAGTGAATGATTGATTGCATTAATATGTTAGCTACATCAGCTAGCATAAATGGTTATGCTTTGATTGAGATGTTAGTGTAGCGGTGAGCCCTAGCTCCTCTGCCACAATCAATTACCAGTTTCAGTATAGCTGCTACAGACGTAAAAGCACAAGAATTCGGAAAGCATCTTGATTCCCTGCAATGTGACATGCCTGTGAGCCAAACTAGCATAGTTTTTCCTTCACCACATGCTTGAGCAATGTCTCTGGGCCGGCAGCACCCACACATATGATTAATGGGCATCCATGCAAAGGTCTGGCCTGCGAAGCTAAGGGCTACCTAACATCGACCACAAACCCCAAAATGTCAAGGGTCCACTTGCCATATTCTTTAGGAAATGTGAGCCAACCCTGATTAGTTTTTTTTTTTGAGAACTCAGGGTTTATGCGTTTTTATTGACCTCTTTCCTCCCTTTTATGAAGGCCTCTCTGCTGTGAATTCCTCTTGTGGCTCTTTGAGTACTCTCCCTCTCTATTTCGCTGAATGCTCTACTGACCTTGCACTTTCCTTGTCTCTCCCAGCACTGGGTTTGATATAACAGCAGCTGGAAGGTCTGCGCTGGCCTCCTGTCTCCATGGTGCCGAGATCATTTCCTGTGAGTACCCCTCTACCTCCACCTCACATATCCACTCCCTGCTCATCTATTCTCTTGGTGACAGAGGTTTTAATCCTTTCGGCTGCTGTCTGTCTGCCTGGCAGAACTTAGGAACATCAAATTTAAAAGTAAATTTATGTGATAGAAAATGTAACGTGATTACATGGATGGGTTTGACGCTTTTAATACTTAGAAGCTCATGAGGTAAAATATCAGACATATTTTTTTCATTCAAGAGAAAGTTGTGAGTGTTTTTATATGGCTGTTGTAATGCCTGAATGCATCATGCATTCTGTTGGAAGGGTAATCCATCTCGTCAGATAGAGTCAATGCTAGGAAACTCCACCGGTGTCATTCTTCAAGGCAGAACTATTGAAGAGTTGAATACGGGTTGAGAGGATGTGTTAGAGAAAATCTGAGAAATTTTCCCCTTCTTTTTCTTATATTGTAGACGAATGGGTAATTCACATCCACGATCTCTGCATGTCTTTTTTGATGGTGGGAGGAAATCGGAGCACCTAGGGGAAAAAAACAACAACATGCAGACACGGGAGGAACATGTAAAGTCCACACAAAAATGACCTTGGTTGGGAATCAAACTAGGTCCTTCTTGCTGTGAGGCAACATTGCTAATTAATTTACTGCTGTGGCATTATGATATAATACATGTGACATACTACAACACTCAGCAACACTCAGTGTGTGTGTGTGTGTGTGTGTGTGTTTACTCCCTTGGCTGTCACGCAACACATTTTGATGTGATGCCTCCATGACCCCCCTTGTCATAGTGGCACTGCTGCAGCATGCTGTGCTGCAGTGTTGGATTTATTGCTGCCCCAATTTTGCCCCGGATCTTGAGGTCTAACTCTGCAGGGGCATGGTTGCTGCTCTCTGCCCCTTCTTTCCCAGCCCGGCACCATCATAAAAAACACTGACACTGTTGCAAAACCATGGGCAAGCACTTTCAGTTTATCTTTTGCTCTGCTCGAGCCTGGGAAACTTGCCTTACCCGCTGGATGCCCTGTTGCTGCAAGGCTTGTGAGTGGAAAACAAAAACAATAATGAGAAGTGGATGCGGAGGCCTTCCGCGATGACAGACAGCCATCCAGAGAGGATGTGTTTGTTTGAATGCAAAAGACAACAATGAGTAACTGACCATCAACTTCTGTAAAGCTGATTAGTGGAATCTGATATGCTATATACAGAGAGTCTAAATGGAGGCTTTGATGTTCCGTATACTGTCATGAACATTTAAACCTCAATTAAAACCATATTTTATTTGACATGCACATTGTTTGTGTCTGTATACGCCAAGCCATGCAATCTTCTGTGTCTCACTCTCTATTTGTAATGACAACTTGACACAGTGGAGAAGAAAGACAGATTAAATATTTAGCCTCTCCATTGTTCTCTCTGCTGCCTCTCTTCACTCCCATGCTGGGATACCTAAAGTACGTAAACAGAGTCATCTGAAGAATCATTAACAAATGGGATTTGGCAGTGTGTAAGGCAAATTTAACCCGGTTTTGCCCTTTTCTGTCATAATAGTGCTTTCAGTGCTATCGTTTTAAAATGCATTTCCATGAAAGCAAAATAGATATGTGGATGCGTTTGCAATGTTTTTTCTCGCAGATGAATTTTGGCAATTCACATCACCGGAATGGGATAGCATGCAAAGGATGAATATCATTATAATTCACACTGGAGAACACTCATTCCTCTCAAGAGTTTCAACGCATCACACGTGCTTCCAAAGTGCATAAAATGATAATTACAGGGCTGTGGCATGTTGTCTTCAAAAATATGAGGTTGATGTGTCCAAACCGCAGGTACTGGGCTGTAAACACAAAAAAAGCCTTTAGCTCTATGGCTATGGAAACAAACATGCCACCACCTTTAAGATTGCTGACATGAAGAAACTCACACGTCTGTAATCACACGCCTTTGATAAGGTGTGTGTGGCCTTCAGCTGAGAAGTAGTGTTGAGAGCCCCGCCATGCCAGAAACTAAAGGAGGTTAAATGGGGCAATGGCTAATAAATGTCCAAAACATCTGCTACATGTAAAACAAGTTAGATTGAATCAACATCTACCATAGTTTCCTGCACAACTTCTCATCTAAGAACAGGTATTACTACTGTATGCCCAAAGCACCCTTTGCCTCTCTGAGCTTTATCAATGCAATGCACTGGTGTCGCAGGGTAAAGTTAGAGGAAATTAGCTCTCAGAATCAAACTCAGTTTATTAGTTATTTATTATCATTAGTTATATTATTATGTTATTTTTACATTCGTTGCCAGTTTATAGTCCCATCCATAGGGCTAGTTATTGTGTCAAAAAGTACATCAAATATTACAATTTGCCAAATTAGCATGCATATTGACAAGACCATGCCAGATTGGTTTAGGCCATCATTGGTGTGTGCCCTCACACGGTACCAATTAAAACTATATCTGCTGTGGCAACACCTAAAAAACAACAGGCCAAAAAATGAAGAAAAATCAGAGTCGATTTATTAGCCTTGTTTGCACACACATGGAATTTGACTATGGTTTCATGGCTCTTAACAGAGTGCCTAACACATATTGACAACACATATCTACAGATCTACACACAAGGCTGTATACTGTTGAAATCACTGGCTATATTTACTTTAAATAATATGTATTGGAAATGACAGAAAGTTAAGCTTGTTCATCTGGACGCAAGGTTTATTGAGAGAAAAGTTATCCCCTGTAAACACTGATTTCCTTACCTGCATTACTGAGCGTGCATAAATAAATATTGGATATTCTCACATCTTATTTTGGATGTGTGCATATACACATGTGCATGTGTTTGGTTATTTTCAATACTTCTTGTAGTGCCTTTTCCAATGCTTTAAAGTTGGTGCTCTATCAAAAGGCTATTGTTGCTTTAGGTCAGGAATATTCGTAGTTAGAGGCAATTTTTGTACAGTGTTTTTCTAGTCTAACGACCACGCAAAGCACTTGTGT
>OMLC01073246.1:4503-22787 GCA_900302585.1 Regalecus glesne
CTACTTGTGATCTGATAAGGGGCCGTCTGTGGCCACAGGAGTGACATCTCGGAGGTTCGAGGTGTTATTGTCTCTCGAGAGACGTTGTTATTAGCAGGTTAATACCTAGTGTGTGTTTTCCATATGGCCCGGAGAACTTCCCTGTCCTGATATCACTTATGGCCAAGAATGTCCCCTGTGGTTCATGATCTCCTTACAGGCTTTTCCTGTGGCCTGCAAACACTGCCACTTACTGTAAAGTCACGGAAATCCAATTCAGCAGCGTGGTCTCTAATCATATTAAGAAGGCCCTGGTCATGATTGTCTACCACACAAACTAAAGACGCTGTCCTAGCAGACCTCCTACAAGATGCTGATGTTGTGCTCCGTCTCTTCCAGGTGCTGGGGAGTCAGGGAAGAGCACCATTGTAAAACAAATGAAGTAAGTATCGACACTGACTTGAATTTGTGTGTGTGTGTGTGTGTGTGTGTGTGTGTGTGTGTGTGTGTGTGCAGCGTAAGCTATGTGGCTGTTGAAGAGCACCAAAGCGGATGAAAAATCCCCTCTGAGCTCATGGGTGCAGAGTGCAGCCAGGAGGCCAAAAATGCCCCCGCACCTCTGACTGCTGCGCTCATAGAGAAGCGAAACACAGAGGTCACCGGGGCAGACATACGCTCACACTGATTTGTCAGCACTTGCCTTTGTGCACGCAGTTTGCTCGTAGAGCCAAGATGGTCGCCTTCAGCTGTTGGACCTGGGCGTGATAGGGAAGCAACCACTGGGTGGCACTGTGAGCAGATAATAACTTAGTCGCAGAATGCCACAGAGAAGGCATCAGGTCCTGATAGTATGATTAGAAATCTGACCTCAGCAGGGATAAACTTGTGAGAGTTCTCCCGGCTGTTCTTGAAAACTTGACCTAATTCCACCACTCGATTTATTATCAGTAGTGGGAGATATCTGTTCACTCAGCTGAGCTATTTGTAGCAGGTTGGTACATCTTTGCTCTGACACCATTTCTTCTCCGCCATCCAACCCCCCTCCGTAAAGGATTCTCCATCAAGGTGGCTACACAAAAGAGGAACAGATGGAGTTCAGATCGATCATCTTTGGCAACATCTTGCAGTCTGCCCTGGCTATCATCAGAGGCATGGAGATGCTGGCCATTGGCTTCGGCTCAGCCTCCTCCCAGGTCACGCATCACACCCAAAACACACACACACACACACACACACACTCGCCTTTCGGATGGAGTCCACGTGTCCTGAATCAGGATTTCTATGTTACTTTAATGACGGTACTATTTCAGAGCATTGACTTTCCCTGTTTTATTTTGCGCTGCTTTATGTGTACAAAACTACAGGAGGACGCACAGAAGCTGCAGAACTTGTCAGACTCTATCGAGGAAGGCACAATGCCCACTGAGCTGGCTGATGTCATTAAGAAACTGTGGAAGGACAGTGGGGTGCAGGCCGGCTTTGAGAGAGCTGCCGAGTACCAGCTCAATGACTCCGCTGGATAGTGAGTTAACCCCACGGCCCGGTCACAAACACGACCGGGTGTCCACTACGGCTGTCCGAGGAGCTAGCCAATCTTAAGAAAACGCCGTTCAGCTGCAAACGCAAAGATTATAAGTGCTGTTTTCTGCTGTCACATCCACAGCTACCTCAGCGACATGGACAGAATTTGTATGCCAGAATACCTCCCCACCGAGCAGGATGTGCTGCGGTCCCGAGTCAAGACAACCGGCATCATCGAAGAACAGTTCTCCTGCAAAGAGTTGCACTTCAGGTCAGTCACTAGAGAGAATAGAGTAAGACTTCCCCGTCGTCACCAACTAGCCCCGACAACCGCAAACCGTTCGGGCATCGCTACGTCTCATCCATTCTTTTTTGCCGTCCTTGACGAACAGGATGTTCGACGTGGGCGGTCAAAGGTCAGAGAGGAAGAAGTGGATCCATTGTTTCGAGGGTGTGACCTGCATCATCTTTTGCGGAGCCCTGAGTGCTTACGACATGGTGCTGGTAGAGGATGATGAAGTGGTGAGTTGAGAGAGTCCTAAACCCATGAGATAAAATCTTGTGGCACTGTCCCAAAGTACATGAAGACAGAGGAGGTCATTGTACCAACCCCGTTTCCCCTTTTGACCTTTTCAGAACCGCATGCACGAGTCCCTCCATCTATTCAATAGTATCTGCAACCACCGATTCTTTGCGACTACTTCCATCGTGCTTTTCCTCAACAAGAAGGATCTCTTCCTAGAGAAGATCAAGAAGGTTCACTTGAGCATCTGCTTCCCAGACTATGACGGTGAGTTCGACGGGTAGCTGCAGACAGAAAAACATCTGAGGTCCATCAGGCCCGAGGGCCCCTTAGGCAAACTCTTGAGTGCTTTAAAGGTTCAAGAATTAAGCCAGCTCGACGTTGGCTACAAGGCTGTCGTGTGTTAGAGGAAGTTTGAACTTATTCCCATGATGAAATGCATGTTTTCCTCCCCGGTTTATTTATTTCCGTTTCAAGTTTAGCATAATATACGACTGGATGATGTCATTGGTGGCTTTTCAGGATGGATGCATGATCAGGGCATGTTTGATATAATGGACCATATCTGGCAACCTCGGCCTTTTGGTTAATATTAAACCAGTTTTATCACAGAGAGTTTCTACTGAGCACTGCTGGAGAACACAGGCCTCTTTTGAAACGTGCATTAATGTCATAAATCAGGCAGTTTTCTTTTTTTTCTGCAAAAAAAAAAAGGCCCAACAATCCCTTATGGAGTCATGCTGGATTCCTTATGATTTGTTTTGAACCAGCTTCACGGTACACGGGAGGTCACTCTGTCCTCCATGTGATTCTCTCTTCAGACAAAGTTAACCATCTAAATAAGTGTGGAGACTACATGTTCACAACAACTGTATTATCCAAGCGTTAGGTAGAAGTCACATCAAGTCAGTGGAATAACATCCAGTGATACTCACGCAGATCCCTTACAGAAGATACACGTTGTTTCCAAACTCCACCACTGAACCAAAACCACTCCCATCTTGCTTTAGGGCCAAACACGTATGAGGACGCCAGTCTCTACATCAAGGTCCAGTTCCAGGACCTGAACATGAAGAAGGGTGTGAAAGAGATCTACAGCCACATGACCTGTGCCACGGACACAGAGAACGTCCAGATTGTGTTCAACGCCGTGACGGACATCATCATCAAAGAAAACCTAAAGGACTGCGGTCTTTTCTAAGCGGCTCCGCAGTGGAAATAAAAAGGTACAGTGCAGCGCAGCCGATGCCGTCGCTTGGCAAGAAAGATTGTTCAGCCGCATCCACACCAGAGACTTTGTTGATATAGTGTAAGACGGTTCAGCTGCTGCCAGTCATGGGGAGGCAGACCCCTTGCAATTCAATATAAACCTCAACAACATATCATGTCTGGCCCTCCCATGTTGCCAGGCAACAACGGATGGCCATACTACCGTTTGAACCAATATCAAGTCGTGTTGTAGTTTTGATCATTTGGAACTGCCGAGGATGCAGAAAATCTGATTTAGCAATTGCTACCTCTCCAATGATGATGATGATGATGATGATGCACTCCACTGGAGCGCAGCAACTGAGCACAAATACTTCAGTGATATGTCATGAAGAGTAAGCTTATGTGAAATTAACTTCTTTATATTGTTGCTTTGGCAGAACTTCCTCTCCTACCTTAACCCCCTCTCCTCACATATTGGCATTATCTGAGAAGCGTTCTGAAGGAGGAGCCCGGAGGATCCTCAGTTTGCCCAATGTTTGCGTTCACGCCACCACCTCCATGCCAAGTCCTGGGTCCTCAGCTGCTCCTTGGGTATCACCATCACCACCACCAACACCATCACTTGTCTCTGCCATGCAGCACATCCCACACGGAGCCGAGTTGAAACAACTATTAAGTCGAGATGCCCTTGTGGTTTCTGGTTTCTACGAGAAGAGATCCAACGCAAAGATTTTCCAGTTAATTATTTGATAGCATTTGAAGTATGGCATGTGCGTCCCCAGAGGCCGCCGGTATGAAAATGAGATAGTTGCTCAGTCAATTCTCAAACTGCTTCTTAGGATGTGTTTTTGACTGCTGTATTTTTTTTCTGCTCACACCCAAACTGGCGACCAGAGTCTGTCAGATGGATAAGATAGCCAAGGAAAACTATTGATATATTGAATAGCAGACATTGCAACCTTGGTTTTTTTTTTGTTTCGTTTGAAAGTGCAGTAGTCTCTGTGGTCTCGATATTTTAACTGTAAAAAATGTGCTGAGCAGATATCCCAGTGCAAACAGTATATCCAGAATACAAACCAAATTGTTCATGTGTCTATGCTCTATAGAGTGGATGTATTTCAATTCACTTATGAAACTTAAAATTTATTCATCGCATTAAAATATAAGAGAATCAAACATGGTAGAACCACTTTGTACATAAGTCTAGGTTGATTGCTGTATTTTAAAAGAACCAATGCGTAATTCTACGAGGACTATATGAGAGAGGGAAAACACTAGAGGGGTGATGTTTTATTTTCAAAAGGGAATGTAAATCTACTGAGCTTGTCCTTTCTTATGAAATGTAGAAGCATGAAATAAAGATGCATTAACTCCACCTGTGTCCGACTGATGATGTTTCCTATAGTCAACTTTGACAAGACAAAAAAGAAAAAGGGTAACAAGGGAAATGAGCCAGAGTAGAAAATAAAGAGTTGTTGGAGATCTGCTTTATGAAATCCTTCTCCATCAGTGTGCGAGGCCCATACCCCTCAGACCACAGGACCAAAAAGGCTGACTGGATAGAACGGAGATCTTCTCTTTGTTACGCTCTGGTCATAATCAGGTAAATAACAGTGCAAAGGAAGAAGACAGCTTTGTGCTATCGTTTAATTGTGTCAAGATGAACAATATAACTGCACAAATTCACACTGAACCAGACACGCAACTACTGCCTGCCCTCGAGGAACGATGGCCGCTGAAAACTTCTCAGTGGAGTAAGCAGCCCATCTAACCCAAACCACACTCCATTTTATTGGCAGCAGATTCCTTACAGCAGAACAGCATTTCATCGTGGTTAGGGCCAAAGCACAATAACACTGACTGTAGCAAACTACTTTTTGAGTTATCTCGTTTGCTGTGTTTGGATTTCATTACTGATATCCAGAGGATCCAATCTTTCAATTGAAATTCATTTTTGAATTTGCTGCAGTGAATATGATTGGTCTCTTAAAAGTCTAATACAATGAAGACAATACGATCACAGTTCTACCTTAACAAGAAAGACATCTCGGGAACTGTGTTGGAGTGAAGTGTAGTAAGTATAAAAATATTCAATACAAAGTGGTCTGATCAAAATAAAAAGAACTAAATACACAGCTATGTGGCACTGTTAAAACCTCTCATGTTTAGAAGAGAAAATTACTGGATTCATTAGACTCTTGCTTAATAATATCAGACACAGCCAATTAGAGTATATACACATCGGAATGGATTGGACAAAATCCATTCTCAATACATTAAGTTATTGCATTCACACATCAGATGGGTACTCTATGTAAGTGCAACCAAAAGTTCAAATAAAATATAACAAATGCAAAAAAGTTCAATCAAATGGTCAATAAAAAGAAACGTGGTACAGACTTACAGCTAAGAAAAGAGGCAACATAAAAAGAGAGCAGAACAAAATCTACACATCAGCTGTTAAACTCTCAGATTCAGCACTGGATTTGATAAGCAAGCAGTCGGTTTTGGTCCTTGTACATAGTACTGTGGCAATCTAAATATTTGGTGAGTGGATTTGAAAAAAGACAAAGAGGAGATTTAACCACCAGCTCCAGGACCGACACGAAGACCATAAATAAGACAGGACTCTAAATGAACTCACAGTGATCGCTTCACAAGCATTTTTCCACTACTCAGCTTCCCTGCAATATGCTCTGCATTGACCATTGTAAGATCTGTTAAGAAAAAAAGTAATCAGAGTAACAAGTCCCCAACTTGTAGAATTTAGGTTTCGGCATGCAGCATGGCCGACATCTCAGTCCTTAACCGCACCTACTTCCCAAACCGTCTACTGCAGATTAGGCATACCGGCACCTTAGCCCCGACTTGACTCCCGTCACCTGCATCACAGAAACCCAGAATGACATCATTAATACTCTATGAACACAGAAACATTGCATATATATTCATGTGAGGATCAGACAAATGCATTAAAAAATATCTTTTAATATTTAATGACATTGTAATTGTCATCAAAAGCGGTCCCAAAAAAAAAAGAGCTACTTGTGAGGGAAAAATAATCACAGTGAGCGAGACATGACTCATGTTCCTTAAGGCCATGCAGCAATCTGTCATGGCCAACTCTCGTGGCTCTGACTTCATTACCATATTGCTACATGTTACCCATGACCTGAACGAGAGAAAACCATTGATGTAATGCGGTAATGTTGAGATTGACTGTACTGACCTACAGGCCTGGTGACTCAGTACAACCCACACTCCTTCAGGTTGATTTTTATGATGACATCGGTGACGGCGTCAAAGACAAACTGGACATTCTTGGTGTCTGTGGCGCAGGTGAAGTGGGTGTAAATCTCCTTGGTATCCTTTCGTCTGTTTAAGTCCTCAAACTGGCACTGGATATAAGCTGCCGCCTCCTCATATGTGCTGGCACCTTTAATAAAGTGGTCAGTAAGATAATCAGAAATCAGTGTTAGGGAGCGAGTAAAAAATAATCAATGGAGCAATGAATTCCAAATGCAACAAAGTCATCTTAATGTATTTCTTTCAGTTGAGTCCTTATAAAAAATAAACATGAGGTTGAGAGATGAAAACAATAACCCAAAGTGCTGTACAAATCAAAAACAATGCTGAGCAAACACAGTTTGAAAGTCAAGAACTGCTGCATAAATCTATCCTCTTGGATGCTGGCTAATTGAATAAGAGGAACAATAGCACCCTTCCCTGTTTTCCAAGTACAAAACCAGGTCTGTCAGAATCAATCAGGAACAAAAGAAGGCCTAGGTTACAAAAACTGACCGACGGGGAGAAAATGTTCAATACATTGGCGAATCAAGCAATGTGAATATCTAAGGCCCATATTTGACTTGATCTCTGCCACAGCTGGGCTAAATTATTCATTGGATTAATGGCTATCCATAAAAAAGTAATTGGTAATACCAAGTGGGAGCGAGTAGTTGGCAACAGAAATGGATCAATAGGAATTGCAGTGGGTCAGCGGTAAGGCAAGTGCCTGGAGGTCAGGCGTTGTGGGCTCGTACCCTGCCGCAGGGTTTGGTAAGAGAGAGGCATTCACTGAAAAGGGCTTTTGAGTGGTCACTAGACTAGAAAAGACCTAAATGAGAACAAGTCCATTTACCATTGAAATGTTCCTTTTGAACAAACACCAACACACACAGAAAATATAATATTACACAAAAAATATGGATTACCACATGTTTTGTAAAGGGATAATTATTATAGATCAATGAAAGCTTGTAAAATCCATTTAAATATATATTACCTGAATACTCAGGGTAGCAGATGGTAAGTGAACTTCTGCTAATCTTCTCCTCAAACAGGTCTTTCTTGTTGAGGAAGAGTATAATGGAGGTGTCTGTGAACCATTTATTATTGCAGATGGAGTCAAAAAGCTTCATGCTCTCATGCATGCGGTTCTGAGGGACACAAAGCAAACAAAGAAACCTCCATTTTACAACCTCGCCAACAATTTGACTTTTAAAAGAAAATCACAGATTAAACCACACATGAACTCACTCTATCACAAAATCAATTCTAACACAATCAAAATTCCTTTATAAGCCAAAAGTAGGCCAAATGGATCAACTCAAAGCATAAGCAAGTGAACATCATCACAAACGGGATGAAAACAGTACTGTCGCTTACCATCTCCTCGTCCTCAGCCAAGACAAGGTCATAGTCACTGAGTGCTACACAGAAGATGATTGCTGTGACGCCCTCAAAACAATGGATCCACTTCTTCCTCTCTGATCGCTGTCCTCCAACATCGAACATCCTGTAAACAGGGGCACATGCACACAAGTACTGCAAAAATGGACCATTGCAGATTCCTGTAGCATTGATGTAATTGGGCAAGGTCCCTTTTTAAAATCCGAGTTAAAGGACAATTCACGAAGTAACTCTGAACAAGTCCACGGACCTCTCCATTATCATCATCATCATCGTCTCTGTAATGTGCTTGTCATGCTGTTTCTCCCTTCACCTAAAGTCCTCTAAGACCAACTGAAGCCATTTTGAGCAAATTAAAAAAACACAACAACAAAGATTATCACGTGGTCTTGTATGGAATCTGTGCCTGTGTCTTTCAGGAAACCAACCCCTATGTAATGGATAAGTCCTCTATAGTTATTGTCAACCAGAGTTTTTGTGGTTTATGCCCCCCCCTTTGATAATAGCCGGCAATTAATTTCAAGCCGTTTCAAATTCTCAGCTGATGACTGTCAGATGAATGTTTAAAATCCTATCTATGTCAAAAGGATTCCTATTGACCAAGTCTGGTGCAATCCTTGCTTGTGTGAACTTGTCCACTTGCTGAGCAAATAAACTGACTCAGAGACTCGTACGGAAGGCTGATGATGTGTTGTATGAAACAAATGGAACATCTTAAACTTCAAACGGCCCGTGTTTGTTATAAGATGTGCACAGCCGATGTGAGAAATGAAATCGATCAGACTAACTTGAAGTAGAGCTCTTTGAAGGTGAAGTGGGTTTCTACAATGCCAGTGGTCTTCACACGTGTACGCAGCACATCCTGTTGAGTGGGGACGTAGCTCTGCTGAGAGATCCTGTCCAAGTCGTTGAGGTAGCTGGGGAACACACACACACACACACACATATGAAGATGCCCATGGACACAAAACACACACATTGACATGCAACAAAGGTTCAGACTACAAAAACAAACACCACATTAGACCCAAAACACAGCCAACGGTCAACTCAAAATATCTACTCCAAAGGGAGAAATATACTATCTTTTAATAACAACCTGTTCACGTGGAAAACCTATAGTAAATTACCAAATAATTGTGATTCCAAAGCAGGCAACACATTGGAAAACAGTAAGGCATTCTTTGAGACAATCAGGTTGACTGGGACGTTTGTACTGAAGACAGCTATGCAAGAATCCTGCAAAATTATACTAAATATGGGTTCATATTTTGATGGATGATAAACACTGGCTCCTTATGGGGTGACTGAAAACACACAGTCGTCCCAAACTAACTCCAATGGTCTCTGCAGTCTGAAGTTACAGTCACAGCGAACCTAAAGCCACCACACGTCTGTTTTCAAAACAAGGAGCATGCCCTTCACACAAGGCTATCTTGTTTTGGGAAAGCTACAATACTACTAAAATGAATACCTCAGAGGTATTCAAACAAAGAGGTAACAAGCAGATATAATTTTGAAGAATGTAAATATTTTTTAAAGTATGTACTCTTCACACTCAACATTTTTGAGTAAATGTAATCTTAATCTAAAAACACGAGTCAAGGTAAGGCTACACATGGACCGAAATACAGCTGGTTCCAACGGCTAGTATTTCATTTGTCTCTTGCTCTTCTCAGGAAGAATTTCAGCTGAACAAGTATGTCCCTAACAAGCTGACACAAGAGCACAAAGAGCAAGACCTATCTTGTCTCTGTTCTGTTCTTGCAAAGAAAAATGTTTCACGCACAAGTAGAGGGGAAAAAAACAAAGCAGCTTTCATTCTTACACAGCAAAAACAGTCACCC
Organism: Regalecus glesne; assembly: GCA_900302585.1. Classification (NCBI taxonomy): domain Eukaryota; kingdom Metazoa; phylum Chordata; class Actinopteri; order Lampriformes; family Regalecidae; genus Regalecus; species Regalecus glesne. The sequence continues at coordinate 14,278 of OMLC01073246.1, forward strand.
TCCATGTAGTGATGGGAATAAGAGCAGCAGGCATTCCTGTGTTAAGACAGCGTATGTCATGCTTGAAGAAGAATGGCTAGTGCAAAGTGCAAATATCAATTTATGGTGGGGGGGTCAGAAGGTTTGGCTCAGGAAATTAGTTGAGCTACCCGATGAACAGATTTACTTGTTATAGAAATACATACAAACGAGTGCAAACAGAACAGAGTGTTGCTCTGGTACCAAGCTGACATTTGATTTAAAAGAGTTATTCTTAAAAGAATTTACTTTGCAATCTTCAAGCCCTTTAAATGTAAAAACCCTAAAGATTGGTGGTTTTCTTAATTCTCTGGTACCTGTGGTGATACTAGTAGTACTCACTCTGTTTGTGTTTCAACCCCCCCTCTAAATCCCATGGATCCATGTGAAACCACCATATGAAAAAGGCAAAGTTGAACCTGAGTTTCTGCCTATGTTGGGTTATCTGCTAGTAAAGGTTGTCTGTGGGCTTCCTCATATCCTTTTATAGCCAATGCAACTTTGATTCTTATCCTAACTCGCTGCATGAAAATGATAAATTATGAAAATATACAGCACTCTGCCACATAACTCCCTGCTTGACAATGACTTAAAATGAGCATCTATAAAAACATTCACGATCTGGATATTCATAGGTAAGCATCCGTCTTAAAAACAACAACACAAAAACAAACAACAACAAAAACAACAACACATCTGTTGGCGAGCTTCGGGTGTCTAGATTCAAGAATAGCAAGATTATTAAGACTCAACAATATCTTAATTTTATCGCGATTTATTTTTTGGACGTTTTCTTGCTTTGCTCAATGTGAATTCAACTTTGCCTGAATCCCAGGATACAGACACACTGAGAAGTGTGTGCCGATTAGTCCGCACGTTGTGAGGCTGAACATGGACTTAGATGGAGTTTGGGGGGGGGGTCAAGGCTGGATGCTCTTCCTGACACTCCGTGGTGGGTTCAAGCCTGCAGCCTCTAGCTCAACAGTTCCTGAATAGTGCACTTTACCACTGAGCTACTATGGCCCCCATCCGACAGATTCACTAACTGTGGTTATTGGTGTTAAGTCAAATATCCTGAAAAGGGAAAAGACTTACTATGATGCAGAATCATTAAGTTGATACTCTCGGGATCGGGTGAAGCAGGCCTGAACCCCACCGTCCGTCCAGAGTCTCCGAATCACACCAGTCAGCTCTGCTGACACAACCCCCTCCTCTGCCGAGCTCGCAAGGGCAAACAGTTGGCGGGCATCGTCCTGGTAACAAAGACAATACCTGCTGTCATTGTGAATCTTTCTCTTGGATTGATTAATTTTGTGCAAGTTGTGTAAAGGTCAGTGAGCTCGTTGAGAGCCACTACAAATCTGCTATATGAATGCCAGAGCACTGTAGGATGGAGGCCGAGAGTCAGCCTACCGCACGTGCAGCATCCCCAAATTCTATCTTTAGCCGGCCCATCGCCCTGATGATTGCAATGATGGACTGGATGGTGTTGCTGTAGACCACCACTTTATACTGCTTGCATTCCTCTTCCGAGTACCCATCTTCATGAATGATTCTGGAGAAAAACAAAAACACAAAAACTGTGTTGAGCTCTTGGGCTTTGAGTGGGGGTCTGTGAGTGGCAGTCAGAACACAGTGGGAATGACTGTAACAAATGTGGAACAAATAAAATATTTTAATTTCTTTTTTTCCTCATACAAACCCTGATATTAGTGTTGGAATTTGTGCTTCAATGAGTATGCAGCAGGCCTAATGTGGGAACCCGGGAGAGTCTATTCAGGTCTTGCCAGGCTATGGCTGGCCTCGGTTACCATTGTTTGGCAGGTTACATAAAGGGGTACTTCCTCTTTTTCCTGAGCCATGCAAAATGAGGCTCTATAACTCTGCTTCCACAGCACTTCCACAAAGATTGAACTCAGCCTGTAATTGCAATTTTTCCTGCACCATTAACCTCTGACAAGAGAGCTGGAACACAGTGGGTATGTCTTTTGTAAGTGGATCACAGAAATTGCACTGAAGTCTCCTGCAGCATAAAGAAGTATGAATGAATATATTCTGGACTTATTAACACAGCTATGTGATCTACTGGGACTTACTTCATTTGCTTCACTATGGTGCTTTTCCCGGATTCCCCAGCCCCTGAAAAAGAGAGGCAGTACGGTGAATGACATCAGTCACAACCACCTACTCTGTAACGTGTCACATTTGCATTAGTCGTCATCGTACATCTTAATATCTCGAAACAGGGAAACACAAAGCCAAATTCTCACTCTGTGTGAACTTACTTTGAACTCAGTCTATTCATACTAAACAGTGTGCACACTTTGGCATCAACCAGGAGCAGCCACATGATGGAGGTTACAGACAAACATTTATATAGAAGCAGCCTGACTATAACCATAACATGCTCCCTTGGCTTATTGCTCTGATACAACTATACGATGCGCCAAGCAAGGGTTCGATGGATGAGTGTGTGAATTTTGCTTCGTGAATCAGACTCCCCTGTTGGATTATATTTATAGTACAAACTGAGTGGGCTATAGGATATGAAGGCACATGAACACCAACACATTTCAGGGTTTGGCAAACAGTTGCTAGCTCGCCCGTTATACAGAAGAATTTGGGAGATGGCAAAGCACAGCTGCAGGGCAACATGGCAATTCTTAAATAGTGACAGACCTCAATGGAGCGGACTGTCCCTCTAGGAGACAATGAAACTTATTACAGTGGCACACTACATAGTTAGCACAAATTATTACAGTTGATTTGATAAACAAAATGACAGTGAGGCCTCTTGATAAAAACCTGTCATTTGCTATATTATGGGACAGATTAAATAAACCATTCAGCAGTTAAGAACACAGATAGAACCTTTGGAAAGAATTTAACCACAAAGAATCTTTATCTCTACATGAATGATCCAAACAGGAAACAGTTGTCATGCCTCTGACTGAGCCCAAATGTTTCCATTAATGTTGGAGACACAGTTGTAGACATCATGCTGTTTGGGGCATTAGGGAGAACAAAGGGCAAAAAAATGAAAAATAAAATAAAATAAACAAAAACACTGATTTTTATCAGCGGGCGGTTAGCCACCTAGGAAAATGTCCATGCACTACATACAAAATCCATCCTTGCCTTGGTAAAGTCTAAAAAAAAGAGGTGTGAAAGGTTCACCCACGTAATATTTATGTGAGTGATCAAGATATATGGAAAGAAACCACTTTCCATAAACATCTGAGCTGAGTTTCCACTGGCATGGGAATTGCTAAGCAAAGCCACAATAGCTATCAGCAACCACAGAATCAAGATTTCAGGCGCTTCGATTTAGAAATATGGGTGACTAACATTTGTTTGAGACAACCAGGATAAGTGCATAAACCAGTTAGAAATACATTTTAGTATAAGTAGATTTAAATTAATGTTCGCCTCAAAGCACAGAATTTTACCCAAAGATGCACAATACTGCAGCTTCAGATGGGTGTGCAAAGCAGGCAGGACAGCACACAATGTGACGAGGTCACTCCTTAATATTTTCATTCACCAATTCTCTCATTCATAGCATCTTTTAGCAGAGAAAACCAACTTCACACAGGCATTCAGAGTATCATCCAAACCCATGCAGGGAAACGTCACGGAGCAAGACTTCAGACCAGGCAAGATTTACCAAGAATGATAAATAGATATTCAATATGAATCACTATTGGTGGTTAAACAGGTCATTTTCATTGGAAGTGTGCTCTTGCCTTCCAGCACTGTGGTTTAGCATAAGAAACCAGCCAAATTCCCCTTTGTTTTCCCCAATAACTCTCCTAGCCCAGGACAGACAAGAGAGGCGGGCTGTGCCTGGAAAAATCCCTTTCCGCATAGCCGTGTGGTTGGGCTTTGAAATGAATGTTTCCATATGAACAGATCTCAGACCGTTTTGCACTCTTGCAGTACGGTCCTTATCACTCTCCAGTTAATTCTCAAGAGAGCGGTTAACAAGCAAATTCACTCAGTTGCAATCTATCCATACCCTTTGGGAAAAGTTTGGTTGGTAACCAAGTGTACATTAGCTCATTGGAAATCTATTTCAGGTTTCTCACCTATCCTTCCACCTATTTCAAATTGCTTTGCCTTCCATGCACCAAATCAAAATGGTCCTGTTGGGACAGTGTTGTAACACGGCTTATGAGTTTTGGTATCTCCTACCCTAAAATGTAAACTGAACACAAAAGAAAAAAAGACTGGCAAAGTTCTCGCATGGTCAAGGTCTCCGGGTACAGTTTAGATTTCATTGATTTCTATGGAGTGGTACCAGAAGATTCCCATGACATATGGATAAAACATCCAGCAATTCAGAAACGGAAACAGTGCATTTTTTATGGTTTGCTCCTACGTGAATGTTTTTACACATTTAAGTTAAACCAACGTTTTATAATTAACAGGCAGATCACAGATTTTGAAAGACAAATATCTACGGCAAAGATGGAACTAGGGACTTTTCTGTCACAGGAGAGTCTCCATAACTGCTCTGCTTGTGTACCCACTGTGGGACAGATCATGACATGAAACTCGGAGGCCTCCATTCTTATGCATCTCGTCCATGTGTCTCGTCACTGTGATTAAAAAGTAAACCTGGAAAACATTCTTTTTTCAAAGGACCACACATTAGTCTTACCCCTAACAGGTGGACCCGGTACATTTATCGAGGGATTATTATAAACACATGTTCTTTGAAGCTGTACGTTTGTTACTGCGCAGCAGGCCTGCACTTAAGTGAAAAGATTGTGAAAGCTGATTTTTCACCTCGACCTCCACCTTCAAGAGTGCATGTTTGAGATGCATGCCTGACTTGTTTATTCAAGGGAAATTGGATTTGAGGCTCTGAAGGACATGAGGGTTGCCTGTTCTCACCAATACAACCTTATCACCAATTTCTGAAGAGTAAAGCCAAGAGTTCAAATGTATATGCAATATCATATTGCCTTCTATCGACCAGAAAAAGAGACATAGACACAGAGAGAGACAGAGAGAGACGGAGAGAGAAAGAGAGGGAGAGAGAGGGGGAGAGAGAGAGTTTTGAGGGGATGGGGGTGGGTAATATATATGATAGCCAAGACAAACACCCCAAGCTTTTGTCTCGATTTTCAGAAACTCTACATCCTACCATCAGCCATCTAACCTCTCTGGTTATTGTCTGAGTGAGAAGCACACTCCTAATACAAAATCAGTTCCTGCATTACAGAAAAGTGTGCAGAAAATCATGCGTGTTCTCACCGAGCAGGAGTAGTTTCACTTCCCTGGATGCCTTTTCTCCATCTTCTCGTAAGTTTTTGTCAATCATTTTACTCCTCTCCACGGCAGCTTTGTCCTCGGCGCTAATGGTGCAACCCATTTTTGCTCAACTTTCTACTGTTAGCGGCCGCTAACTTCAGCAGTGTTGCTCATGAAAAGTTGTCAAAATGAACGGCTGTAAATCGGTGCGTCAAGTCCCCTGCCACACACACACACACACACACGAACACACACACACGAACACACACACACACACACACACACACACAGAGGGAGAGAGAGAGAGAGAGAGAGAAAGACACACACACAGACACAGGGAAGGGAAAGGCGTTGGCACTATACGTCTGTCTCGCCAAATTAACCCCACATGGGAGTTGATGGTAATCTCACGTAGCGCTAGCTTCAGTCTACTCACAGAAGGGTTGAGGGGAAAAATGCCCCCTAACACGGTGGATATCTGTTATGTCGCGTCCAACTTCTCCGTACTTATAGATTCGTCCTTAGCCAACCGACTGTAAGTGTCAAGAGAGCCAGCGTAGTGTCTCAAAACAAAATAGTATGCAGGACAAAAAAACCTGATACTCCAAGTGAAAGATGTCAAAATGTGACTTCGTTTGAGGGATCTTCATCCAGAGTTTTCAGCAAAAAGAGAGAGGAAAGGAAATCAATTCACACGTTTAAGATATCCCGGCTTATCATTCAACTTGTTGTTGCGCAGCCGCTCTGGCTATGCACCGCTGATCCAGATGTAGAGAAAAAAATGTGCTGGAGAGGAAAAATTGAGTTTCCTCGATTAGATGGGAAATGTAGTCTTCCTTAAAGTTAAATTACAGCCGGCTCTTGTTCGCCGTATAATTTAAGGAGGGTGCGGATACCTGGTAAAGACACCCTTTCCCTATGAAAACCTGGGCTTAAATGACTAATTGCTGGTAATGAAGGTACGGGGCAGTGACAGCTCTCAAAGCGGCTCTCGTTCGTTTACAAGTTTTGAGTCCATGCATGAGTTTTGTATGAGGACATAGCGCCCCTGGCGGGATGTTAGTGTAACTACAGCCATGGTCGTTACGCGGACAGTGAAATACCTTTTGAATGGATTGACAGAAAGGTCAACTCAAGATGACAGTAACGATGACCTTAACTCCAAATGTCATAGGTTTGCCTTTTGCTGCTTGATGTATTTTTTCATGAATATAAAGCCTAACTTAGAGAATATGAATATCTATTCAGACATGGTAATTGAATTATCTGCAGTGTATACAGTTGATAACTGCCAGCTATTATTGAAAAAACTGTAATGGTGGGAATTTACATGATGTTTCTTGTTCTTACCAGTTATATTCTTCCTCTCTAAGTCTGGCAATGAGCTCAAATTTAGGGGTTATTTTCTATATAAAGATGTCCTGAAATATGATGTGATACACTGTGGGTCTACATTCCCAGTATGAATCAGGGCCATTACTTGGAATTCTGGACCCCCTGAAAGAATTTCTTGTGGGCCTCCACCCCCTTACTTTTTATCACCAAAGATCAATTTGATGCAACTTTTTTTTCTTAGGCTATATGTATAATCATGCATTAGTATGAGTATTAGTATTAGCCTATGCATAATAATTTAGTGATAGAAAGGGGGGCTACATAATAAGCTACTGTTTTTTTTGTGGGGCCCCCAAGGGCTGTGGGCCCCTAGAATTGTCATCACAGTTCACCCCTAAACTACGGCCCCGAGTATGATACAGTCCAAGTGTACCTGTCGTAACTCACGGACTCCAAATCTTTATCATGTCAACCCCCCACAAAAAAAGTTTGGAATAGATTGTATCTCTTGGGTCTCTATTCAGGAAGGTTTATGAAGAAGAAAAATAAGCTTAATGCATTTGTTATTGCAGATACATATAACAAAATGTGTTTCTTATGTTTAACTAATCCTGTTGTATCCTGTTGTTTTCCTATTGCCTTGCTCAGGGGCAATAACCCTAACATGCATGTCTTTTTATTGGTGGGATCATACCCACACAGAGAGAACATACAAACTCAACACGGAGAGCTGATGCTAACCCCAAAGTCATATCACTTTTATTTAGTAATGTAGGTGGGAAAACATCCACAGGGACAATAAAACCGTCAGTCACAATATCACTTGTACGTTTGTACATTTTCCTCATTGAGCTGAGAGTCGGTGAAGTGATGCTGTAACTAACTTGTTCAACATTTGGACAAGGCCTCACTGGGATCCCGACAGGCGCCCCGGTTTGAGAAGCAAGCTTCTGATGAACTTTGACCTTCTATACCTGAGCGGCTCCGGTTCTCCCGCTCATCCTCGCATCCCCCTTCTGAAAATGTCATCGGCAAACGTTACCAAGGCAACAGCTGATCTGAGGAAAGTCAGAACTTGGAAGTAAGTGAGAAATTCATGCCAGTGAGCTCACCCCTATTTCCACTGAGGAAGACTTCACACAGAAGCAAACATCACAGACGGACATGTTCTGATGCTTTTGGCTACTACAGTCCACACACGGCCTTTCCGTGATGCCCTGAGCTGTTTATTCTCCTCATTGAAGAGGGAGGATTCTTGAAGATTTGATGATGCTCACATGTATTGTATTATTGATTTGTGGACCTTCCGGCCCCTGGACACATTGTGTACACACCGGCCCCCTGGAGTGAGACAGCAGACTCTCATTCTTACTCCCTCTCCCTGTGTACTCTCGCTGGGCTGTTCTAAAACCAACAGAGAGGGCAGGCCGTCAGAAGGCTCTCACTGAGCTCTCTGCGACTCTACACGAGGGTTGCGCGTGAGTCACTGCATCCGCTGGTGAGCAGCACAGTAAGAAAGCCGACGTAGGAGGACAAAGGAAAACAGGACCCGGTGAACAGAACAGTAAATACGGAGGATGGGCCTTGGGTGGTGCTCTGTTTACAGTGGTGCCCTCTGTCGTGACTCTGTTGTTGTGGTTTTGAGGGGGTCCACGGTGACATATTGTTCCTGTTGATCAAACACAGGCAGCAGGTTATTTGAATGTGTGACGTCTTACATAACGGAGTAGAGCGGTATTACCGCCAATGAGCCCCTCACCTCTGTCTCTGCTTCTGACGTGCATGACCCGGGGCCGTGCTGTGCTACGCTGGCTGTCACTCCATTGTATGGTTAAGGTCAGTGAGAACGACAGGTCAGTGGGGGGGTGGGCTTCGGCTGGGCTGTCAAGTACCACGAT
>OMLC01073278.1:0-13507 GCA_900302585.1 Regalecus glesne
TGTTACCCCCTGTGTGTGTGTGTGTGTGTGTGTGTTTGTGTATATATATATATATACATACATACATATACATAAATACATATACATACAGTCGGAAAAATTAGTATTTCACCCCCTGCTGATTTGGTGAGTTTGCGCCCTTACAAATAAATGAACGGTTTATACTTTTCATGGTAAGTTCCTCTTCACAGTGAGAGACAGAATATGAAAAAGATTTACAGAAAATCACGTTGTATAATTTTTTAACATTCATTTGTGTTTTATTGAGGAAAATAAGTATTCCACCCCATACAAACCAGCAAGAATCCTGGCTCCCACAGACCGGTTATGTGACCAGGAGGCACACAGATTAGTCCTCTTACTTAATTAGTACTCCTAATTAAGTACTTGTTACCTGTATAAAAGACACCTGTCCACAGAATCAATCAATTCATCAGATTCCAACCTCTCCACAATAGGTAAGACCAAAGAATTGTCTCAGGACATCAGGGACCAAATTGCAGCCCTGCACAAGACTGGAATGGGCTACAAGACCATTGGTGAGCAGCTTGGTGAGAAGGAGTCAACTGTTGGTGCCATAATTAGAAAATGGAGGAAGACACCAATTGACCATCAGTCTCCCTCAGTCTGGGGCTCCACACAAGACCTGACCTGGTGGAGTGAACCTGACCATGAGAAAGGTGAGGGAACAACCCAGAACTACACAGCAGGAGCTTGTTGATGATCTCAAGACAGCTGGACCACAGTCACCTAGATGACCATTGGTAACACACTACACTGTAATGGACTGAAATCCTGTAGTGACCACAAGGTCCCCCTGCTCAAGAAGACACATGTCCAGGCCTGTCTGAGGTTTACCAATGACCACCTGGATGATTCAGAGGAGGCTTGAGGAGAAAGTGCTGTGGTCAGATAAGACTAAAATCCAGCTCTTTACTATCAACTCCACTCGCTGTGTTTGAAGGAAGATAAAATCTGACTTGGACCCCAAGAACACCATCCCCACTATCAAACATGGTGGTGGAAACATGATACTTTGAGGCTGTTTCTCTGCTGAGGGGACAGGACGACTCCACTGGATCGAGGGGAGGATGAATGGAGCCATGTACCAGGAAATCTTGGGTGAGAAACGGCAAGAAATGTGTTTATTCTCACAGCAAGAAGTCTTAAAATTGAAACACAGAAAAGAATGATAAGATGCTATGTTCAACCATCCTGTATGCAAGTGAAACCTGAACATATAGTAAAGAAATATGGAACAAAGTAGAAGCCTTTGAGATGCTGATACAGCTCATGTGACGAATGATAAAATACTAAAATGGGTAAAAGAAAATTGTGGATCACTTAAAAATACAGTGGAGACGAAAAGGCAATTCTTCAGCCATTTGATAAGATGCGATAAGCTGGAAAAGACACTGTGGGAAAGGTCAAAGGAAGAAGACAGCAGGGACAACCACACAGAACATGGATGAAAGACATAATGGAGTGGGGAAGAAGGTACATTGGGGAATGGGTCAGGAAGGTTGCTGGTCGAGAATACTGAAGAGACTTAACCGCAAATTTACCAGTGGTAGATGTGACATAGGAAGAGGATCATTGATATGCATGACTATAAAGAAGACTATTATTATTAGGGTGTGATAACGTGATGGCCATTAGTGTAATTTATGTTCTACGTTGATTATAGAGGCTATGCAAAATAAAAAAGTTCCACTTAGCCACTTTTTACAAGCCAGCTTACCTGGATAACATAGGCCAAGATGCTGCAGAAGAAATCAAAAACGGCTGAAGAAATAGCCCCCGCCCTGTTCTGTACCATTACACAAACATGGTCACAAGCTTCATGAAGAAATGCACAGAGGAAGTGGTCCCCACAAAAAGAATGAGAACCACACCAAAGCAAAAGCCCTGAATCAACGGTAATCTCTGTGCAGCTCTACGTCTCCTCCAGTTCACCAGAGGAATACAAACATGCTATGCACTCCGAACGCCAATCAAACAAAGGGAAGATTACAGGAAACAAAATGGAGTCCAAACTCGGCTCCAAAAACCCAGAGCATCTATGGAAAGCACTCCTAAATACTACAGACTTCAATGACAAATAACACATCTCAAACACAACTCCCACCCTCCCAGATGAACTCAACTCCTTTAATGCTAAGTCTGACCCATCTGCTCGATCCGTGGCCTACCCCTCCCCTGCTAACAATTAGCCCCACTGGTGCCATGGAACACTGCCACTTCCTTTACTCCCACTGAAAATCTGCTTTGCCCCCCACCCATCACCATTCTCCTCCTCCTCTGTCACCACTGAAGACCAGGACTGTGGCGTCTCCAGGACTGAAGCCAATGTTTCCCACTTGGTCATGAGGATCAATCCACACAAGGCAGCCAGCCCAGATGACATCCCTAGACACGTCCTGAAGCTCTGTGCCCACCCACTGGAGGGACTATTCATGGATATATTCAACTTGTCCCTTTCCTTCTGAACAGTCCCTACCTGCTTCAAATCCACCACCATCGTCCCCATTCGGAAACATCAGAAAGCAACAGATTCCAATGAATGTTGCCTGATTGCCCTCACCCCCATAACCAGCGACTTCTTTAGAAGCTGCCTTAAATTCTCAGAGAACAGGAAGAGATGGAGATAGAGGATCCACTGTGCCGACCCAAAACCAGAGCAGCAGAAAGGAGTAATAGTAGTCGTAAGTTGTTACAGTGAAATATGTCCTCTGCATTTAAACCATCCTGTTGTATGGTAGCAATGGGCTACTGAAGTATCTGGAGAGCACTTAGGGATCAGTGCCTTCCTCAAGGACACTTCAACACCCTTTCTGAAGGAGCCAGGGAATTAACCACTAATCCCCCAATTACTAGACCATTCTCTCGACTTGCTGAGCTTCTGCCAAGACCTCCTGTGTGTGTGGCAGCAGTATTAAGGAGCAATGGGTATCTTTTTATTGATTGATTTTGAATAACAGGCTGCTGGACAGATTGACTTTTGGTTCAATGGAATACCTTTTCTGACTATTTGGGGTTTTTGAATAATGGGCTGTCATAGATATGGGACAGATTTGCTCCCACTTCGGACAAAATGTAGCCACACTTTAGAAGACATCTTTTCCAGCGAGATGTTACCTCACTGAATTTACACCCTCCATATTCAACTCCAAGGTAGTCCCTTTACCCAAACAGCTTCATACTGACACGGTCAGGGAAGTGGACTGCATACAACAAGACTGTCGATTGACTAGATTTGAAGGGTTCACTTCATCTACTGCAGAGTGAAGAGATTATCCACCATCTTTACAAAACGATACAATATTCATAAAAATTGATATTCAGTAGTACCAATGTAATCAGGGTTGGCACTGCTTTACTTCAGCCAACCCTGACAATGAGGGCTGGTGAGGGGTCCAAAAGGAGCTCCTTTGTCTTGGTGACAAGGAGGTGACCGTCTGTTCACCACCAGCTGAAGTGGGTAACAGAGTGTTGGTACAGTGTGTCTGAGTTCCTGTTAATGAGGATGGCAAGTATAACTGTCATCAGAGCATTTGAAGTATTTTGTAATGGAGGAGGGGGGCTAAGACAGTCAGTAGGGTAGGCCAATGGTTCTCCATCTTTTTTAGTTATGGTACCAGAAGTCCTATTTTGTTCAACCTGAAGTTTCACCTCAATTAATTTAGCAATTAATTCATAATTTTCATTCCATCTTTTTATTTTAAAGTTTGAGAGCAAATTGTCTATTGTAAAATACATTAACCCAAACATAAATCAAATACAGTAAAATAATAATAATAATATCTTGATGCATGCTCAATAATCCAGGTATGGAAATCACAATAATAATAATAATAATACTAATAATACTAATACTAATAATAACAACATCTAACTGAGGGGCGGCATGGCTCAGTGAGTAGAGCGGTCATCTGACAATCAGAAGGTTGCAGGTTCAAGCCTCACACCAGCAGAGAAGTGTGTTGAGGTGTCCTTGAGTAAGCCACTGTTCCCCTGACTGCTCTGCCCCGTGTCCAAGTGTCCAAGTGTCCAAGTCTTGGACACTTGGACACCCCAGGATGAGGAGGTGTAGTGGTGGAGGAGAGGGGTCGTAGTTCAGTGGACTGAGGATCACATCACTGCTGTGTACAGAGGATGTGGTTCTGATGACATCATCAGTCTGTGACCTCCAACAGTCTCTGGATCAGTTCACAGCTGAGTGTGGAGCAGCAGGGATGAGGATCAGCACCTCTAAATCTGAGACCATGGTTCTCAGCAGGACACCAGAGGATGGTCCACTCTGAGTAGGGAATGAGTCCTGACCCCAAGTGAGGGAGTTAAAGTCTCTCAGGGTTCTCCAGTGAGGGGAAGATGGAGCATGAGTTGGACCAGAGAATCAGAGCTGCTGGAGCAGTACTGAGCTCACTTGACCAAACCATGGTTACCAAGAGAGAGCTGAGCCAGAAGACAAAGCTCTCCATCTACTGGTCAGTGTTTGTTCCTACTCTGGCCATGAAAGCTGGGTCATGACAGAAAGAACAAGATCATGGATATAAGCAGCTGAAATGGGTATTCTCAGGAGGGTGGCTGATGTCTCCCTTGAAGATATGATAGGTCCAGTTATCACGAGGGACTCTGAGTAGAGCCTCTGCTCCTTCAAGTTGAAAGGAGCCAGTTGAGGTACTTTGGGCATCTAATCAGGAGGCCACCAGGTTACCTCCCAAATGAAGTTTTCCAGGCATGGCCAGCTGGGAGGAGGCCAGAGGATAGACTGAGGACCAGGTGGAGGGATTTTATCTGTATACTGTTCTGGAAATGCCTTGCGATCCTCCAGTCAGAGCTAGTTGATGTTGCAAGGGAAAGGAAAACTTGGAATTTCCGGCTGAAATCTGGTACCTCTGGGACTCAACCCCAGATAAGCGGTTGACGATGGATGGATAGATATTGATAAAATCCTTAGCGACAGTGCCAATTAATGACCATCTAGAATGCAAATATGCCAGATCTACCCACTAGACTATTTCTCATCATTTATAGAATGTGGACAGATGGATGATGATCTTTAAAGAGGCTGCAGTAGTTTACCAGCTCATGCAGATTTAGAATTTTCTGATGAACATGTTTTTTTAGCAAAGAGCCTTTCTTTTAAAATAATTTTCAGAAACCTTATTTGGTATCTTATCAATGTTCTGGATTGGTTCCTTTTAGAGATGAAGGACTAATGTTTGTCTGTCCCTTTCAAAGGCAACAGAAGCTGGTTCTAAGGAACAATTCTTCCAGTTTGTTCCAGCAACTACGATTGCTAATCCGTGGTCAAGACCAAGATTGTTTTCAGGTAAAATTTTCTGAACCCATACTGTTTTTTTCATTGGGTTTAAATAAATAAATCAAATAAATTGATTCCCTTATCAGTCCTGCAAGGGTAAATTTGGATTTCTCTGCATTTTAACCCATCCTATTTTATAGGAGCAGTGAGCTGCCAACATATGGCAAGAAAAAAGATGTGTTTTTTTTTAAATGATATACTCTGTGATGGAATGGGGATCTGTCCAGGATAGGTCCTTGCCTTCTCCCAATGAGTGCTGGAACAGGCTCCAGCATAACTCCATTACCTGGCTTCAGATAACCAGTTGAAATTGGATGGATGGATGTCTGTTCAACTATTAATATATAATTGTGAAACCAACCAAATTACCATGTAGTGTATTTCTCTCTTTCAGCTCCAGAGTATGTTCAGTCCAGAGGAGCGTTTGACAAGACACGGGGAGTTGTCAATTCGTCCTAAAGAGGATGTGACGATACACTTGCTCTTTGCACCCACCAGGGTGGCCTGTATGTTGGCCAAGCTTGAGATCAAACAATCTGGAGTACGGCCCTCACAGCCAGGGATCAAGTTTACGGTGAGAATCTGACTTTTATTTTACATCTCTCTGGTTTCTTTTATCACCTGCTATCTATTTTCCTCTCATCATTTTCTTGTTTTCTTTGTAACGTTTGCCTTTTTTTTCCTGACTGCTACTTCTATAAGCTTTTCATAAATCTTAAATGTTTTCTGCTCTGTGGTGTGTGTGTAGGTATAGACACACTGTCATTATTCTTTTCACTACTGATAATCAACTAATAATTCTTCTAAAGCTTGGCTTTAGAAGAAATGTGCATTAAGGATAACTATATCATAAGTTTACTCCCATGTTATCTCAGATTCCTCTTTCAGGGTATGGTGGCACCAGCAATATCATCCTGGAGGATCTGAGGAAACGAGCAGATGGCTATGTCACCACGCTAACAGGCATAGCTGTTGGCAAAGTCAGCAAGGTGTGTCTGTGTGTGAGGAACACTGGCTCCAGGGCAGCCTTCATCAAAGCTGAGGCTTACTCTGACATGCAGACGCGCTCCATCATGGATCCCTCTGTCATTAGCCTCTCCCCATCACAATTTGTCCTGAAAGAGAGAACGCAAGAGGTAGGACACCTTATTAAACTGATATTAAAAGATTATATTATTTGGCAGCTTGGTGGCTCAGCTGGTATACCACATTGGCTCTGGCCTTAATACATCATCCTGGATTGGATTCCAGCTTGGGACTTTTGTTGCATCTCTTTCCTTACACTCTCCGTTTGCTGTCTACGGTGACTCGCCTGTCAATGAAGCCTAGAATGCCTGAAAAAACATTATATTGTAGTGTAGGAATGAATGACTGTCAGAAGTTGAGGGACTTGAAATTTGAAGTTCAGACAAGAATACATTTTAAACAAGAGGGAAAGTTCAAGGTTTTGGCATAGAAGGTGTTTTTAAATTCGTGCAATCATTATTACATTACAGGCATTTAGCAGACACTCTTATCCAGAGCCACGTACATCAAGTGAGCAGTTGGGGGTTCCGTGTCTTGCTCAAGGACACCTCGACATGCTATATGCAGGGCCAGGGATCGATCCTGTAACCTTCTGATTCCCAGACAACCGCTCTACCCACTGAGCTATGCCGCCCCCCTGATTCAGTGTCAGCTTCTTAAATCCTACTAGGTGGTGCCTGTCTGTCATATGAATGCTAATCCTGTAATGTAGCCCTCTCAATGTGTGCGTATGTGTATGTATTTCTAGGTGATCACAGTACTTCTCAAGTCCACCCAGCGAGAGGTGTCTCTGTGTCAGTCAGCAAATGCGCTGCTCGTTACTCTTTGTTTTTTCTGTGGAGATGAAGTTTCCAGGCAGCAATACCGGAGGTCAGACATGGCGACAATTATTTTGTTTATTAAAGTGAATTTTTTTGACATTAGCATTTGGCGAAACACAATGAGGGAAAGTAAAGAATAGTTATTCAATCAAAACAATCTGATAAGTTCATTGGCTGGTTTGGGATTCAAGACGCAATTTGTTACATTTATGTGATGTGGAAGTACTGTTTGCACAATGAGACCCCCACATGGGAGTTCTTCTCTAATACAATTTTCTTTATTGTTGAAATGAGTATTTTAGAGAAATTGGTTTTGAATTTTCTCATTCAGCCAAGTGTTACCATTCACTGCCCTAGTATATCCTGCAGGACAATGTTTTTCTTGTTTGGCTAGTTGCAATAAGAGATGGCATATGAGCTAAGCTATAATTTAAGATGACATAATACTCCCAAAGCATTGATAAAAGCATACCCAATTGGCATTGAATTGGATTAAAAAATGTTTCTGTTTATTTATTAATTTTTGTTGTCTTTATTGTTTGCCCATTTATTCTGTGTTTTCCCCCCCAGGTTGTTGCAGAGTAAGGTGGAGAGTGGAAAGAAGATTCTTTCTGAGAATAGCATACTGAAGAATATTGAATTCAACACAAAGTTCTTAGGAGAGGATCAGATTACAGAGGGTAAGATATTTTGTAATGGATCTTGGTTTGCCCGTTGGAGAGTTGAGATCTGGTTAGATTTGGTTGAAGTGAGAAACTGATGCTAGAAGGATATGAGCAAAAAACATCTGAATTCTGGATAACTTCATTGTTTTCATTGCTACTCATTTCATAACAAAACGATAATACCAGAATCTAATTTCCTCCAAAAAAGAGCCTAAAATGTGTTGCGTGGTAACGGATTTCACTGATGTTGATCTTCCCCTGTAGCCTATGACTTGCCACAGAGACCGAATGAAGCCCAAATCTTCTATGGGAATATGAGTAAGGTAGTCCTGTCGCTGATGGGCAGCACAGAGAGTTCAGATACTGGCGAGAGTGACCACACTGAGCCCATGGAGTCATCTATTAAGCAGGACTTGGAGACAGACAGGTACCATCATGTACATGAGCTGTTACTGAAACAAAACATGCAAGAGCCTACTGTATCTTAACCATAGCATTTTAAAAAGACCACTTAGGGAAGACGGGAGCTGGCAACCATTAGGCAAGGCCACAGACAAGAATTTTAATATTAGTGCTATGATTTGAGAATTGTATTGCAATTTCATAATGATAGTCATCCCCAAAATTTAATAATGCCTTTTACATATGTTTATACTAGGGCTTAGCTAATTGACAAATACATCTGGAATAGGTAATGGGCTGAATTATTCACAGGAGGAATTTACATTTCTTTATAAAGTCCTCTATTTTGGAAATTAAAATTTCATAAGCATCCAACATGCATAGGCAAACAAGTACATATGCCACAAATACAATTCAAAATGGATCAAGGGCTTCATTCAGCATATGTAGCCTACATTGGACAACACTAGCCCCTACATACCTATGGTCATATAGGGCTTTATAAGCTTTTAGAGTAAGGCCCGGGCCACACTTCCTACCTGATTTACTCTGTGCACCATGGAAACGCTTTTCTTTTCATTTCGTTGCCCATTTTAACAGGTTCGAGTGGTCAGACAGCCTGAGTTGTGTTTTTATGTAGAGTTTTGGCACTGAGCCTATTTTCTCTGCTTTAAGCTTCTTGGTAAAAGTAGACTGCTAATTGTCAATATACATCATACATTACATAATTGAGAGTTTTTACTATAATTTCAATGTCTATATCTGTAGAATGTCACAGACAAAAAAAAACATTTTTTAATCATTAGCCGCAGCAAGCTAGGCAAAATTGAATTTTCATTAGATATAAAGAAATGAAATATTTGATTATTGATGGCATTTATCAAAGGAAAGCTCAAAAGTAAAAAGATGGGACTGGTGGTAGCAGCACCTCAGCAGCAATGCTGTCTCTGTTGACATTACACTTGTGAAAGTTTCAGCAGTAAAGTAGCTGTCACACACGGGTAAAGGTAAGCAGTGTGGACGAGGCCTAATGTGGATAATGTGTCAGCCATGCAGATTAGCTCTGTTATTCCCCCTTGTTTTTCATTTTAAGGCTGTAAGCAACAGCATGGTTCATTGGAGCAAAGTGGATTAGTTTTTTTTTCTCTGAAAACAGGCAGACAAGAAATTTGTTTCAGCCAAAGGTTATCATCAAATGGAAAAATCTGCTTATCCATCTCACAATAAATTGCCAATTGCTAAATGAATAGTTGCCAGTGGTGGGTCTGAAAATATTGACATATTACTCATAGGGATGGGTACTGTATTCAACAGGCACCAGCGATAAAAACTGTTGTATTGATCAATTCTGAGATTAATGGTTCTGCTGTTGGTATTGGTGAAATATAAAGAAAATATTTAGGCTACAAAAACATCCTAAACATTTTAGCTCACCAGCTCCATTTCTAATTTACAATAAGATCAAGACTAGTGTGTTCTTGAGCAAGACACTGAAGTTTTAAATTTCCCCTTGCGGGACATAAGGGAATCCATTTATTTTTCATTTGAGACATTATGCAATTCTACTCTGTTTTTGCTTTGAAGTGTGGGTAAGATTTCAAATGGGAAGAGGAGGGGGATTATAGTGGTCTGTGAAGGATTATGAGGGACAAACGTCTGCTTCCAAACATTACAGATCCTGTTTTTTAAGTCATACCTTCTTCTAGGTAATAAGAAGTTTATAAAAATGTGTTTCCACTGAAAATAAATAAATAAATGATTCCCTAACTTACTTAAAATGCAACTAATAACAAAGCACTAATTAGACAAAATATTGTTGGTCTGCAATTTTGGGGTTATCTTTGTTTATATCAAATAGTGTAAACATTTTCTTTTGTTCCAAATATCTTTTCCTGCACATTTGGTCTGAGCTGATAACTTAAGTGTATAAAGAATGTAATACTGCTCTCTATTTCCCTGTGGTTTCGCAAATAGTAATTTGTCCCTGGATGTGCTACCCGTGAAAGGACCCCAAGGTCTGGCCCTAAGAGTGGCAGAACCATCCCATAAGGTAGCATTTTCAATGTAGCTTCTTTAATAGACGATATGCTCTCAATACATTTTTGATTGCATCTTTTATGGAAGACAATGGAAAAGGATTTTGCCTGAATTAAATGGACTATGAAGTTTTGAGTGCTGAGTCTCTCCCCTAAGGCTTCAGAGTCCTCGGACAGGCAGCAGGAATCTTGGTCCGTTCAGCCAGAACATCTTGTCCTCACTGCTCCCACCATCAGTAAGTAGCAATTTGGGTTCTAACATGAATTGAAATATAGCATTGTTTCGCTGCAATTTTAAGTTCTACTCATGTATTTCAACGCTTTGCTGGGGTTGGGCCGTTTTTGTTTGTTTTTGCTTTTGCCGTCATTGGGCAAACATTTCATAGCCGTTCAGCATATTGTAATTTAAGAGTTGCGAGGAGAGTTATGGCCAATCATAGGTCTTTTCTGAGGGAGGGCATTTGTATTGGCTATTCTTACAAATGCAGATCCATGTGTCAATTCACATTCAT
This sequence comes from Regalecus glesne, assembly GCA_900302585.1. Taxonomy (NCBI): domain Eukaryota; kingdom Metazoa; phylum Chordata; class Actinopteri; order Lampriformes; family Regalecidae; genus Regalecus; species Regalecus glesne. Next base: position 10,789 of record OMLC01073278.1, read on the forward strand.
CCTGACCTACTGGTTGCTTGTGGAATAGTTCAAGAGATTCACTGATTTCCCGGCTGCGCTGTTTCCAACCACGGCCAGAAGTCCATAGCTAGTGGGTCGTAATTGGCTAAGCCTCACACTGGTACAGGGGTTAGGTTGGATAAAGTATTCTGGGTTCACTAGTGTCCCCCTCTGGGTGGTCCAGGCCTCTTGGTTAAGTGAGCGGAAAGTACTCTGCTTCATTCTCCTCTGACGGCCAAGCACTGTGCTTTCCCCACCAGACCGTAATGTATAAAATAGTGAGTGCTTGTTGTCATGTGACTTGGAGGAGACGCATGCTACGGCTTCCTCCTTCCTGTTGACCTTCTAGAGAGGTATCAAAGAGACTGACCCAGCAGTAAGCAACTCGTGGAATTCAGGTGGGGGAAAAGGAGGATACAAGAATAAAAAATAATATTCATGTTCTCTATTGCAGCTTTAAAGGGGTCTGATTTTTAAATCCTGCTAACATGAACATGGGATAAGATTCTGGAATAAAATGTTACAATTTCATTCATCAAACACATCGATCCAAAGCAACCTACCTTTGAGAGTTTGTATAACGCAAGCGAGAATGTAGTCAGGAGTGAACAATGTGAGTAAGTGCCCTAAAGCTAATCTCGAGTCTGACAGGATGTAGGTGCCATCAGGCAGTGACCAGAGGAAATTATATGATAATGATTTTCACCATCTGCAGTCTTTTGTTGGCTTTGCTAAATAAATCTTTATTACAGATCACCAATGCTTATATTGTTATTGTTCTAGATGGTGCAGCCACTACCAGGCAGGTTCAGATCCGGAACAACACATCCAGACAGCTGAGTTTTGAGTTGTCCTGGCCTGCCCATTGCCTAACCATCACCCCCCAGCATGGAGTTATAGAGCCACAGTAAGAATTCACTATCGCTCTTACATACCACAAACTGAAGATGTAAAGGTGTGTAATGTAATAGCATTAAACTTGTCATCAAAAAATAATGTTCATTGTCTCCCTACTGCCAGAAGTATGCTTCTAGTCAATTTTATAGCCCATTATCACAAACTAAAAATGGGCTTCAGTGGACTTTACATTAACACAACATCCTGTCCTTAGACCCTCACATCAGATCAGAAACAACTCCCTTAAAAACCATTAACAGGAAGAAACCTCAGGGAGAGCCACAGAGGAGGATCTCTCTCCCAAGACAGACAGATGTGTGATGGATGATGTGTACACAGAATAAGACACACTTTACATCATACAACATGATCACGATAACAGAATTCTTATTGAATTAAAAAGATAAGAGTACTAATAATTATAACCTCCTTCATAATGAAGATATTAATCAATGAATATCTAAAATCCAAACACGCCAGATCAAGCCACTAGGCCAAGATTCATCATATGTTGCATGTGGACAAATAGACAGGTGGATGAGGATCCTTAAAAGAGGTGAGAATAGCAGCAGACAGATCAGTTTAAGCATCATAATCCAGACCACTACACTGGCACCAATTACAGGTCTCCCAGGTTCATGTGAGGTCACATACATAGAAAATGAGGACAACAAAGGAAACGTGCAAGGAGTCTTAAACATGTTATCATTTGTGTGATGCAGCTTGATCCTTTAATCCGCCAATAGATGGAAGGTTGTGGAATGATACTTGCATAAAGGGAAAATGTCAGGATGGCTTTCAGACCTACTAGCATTACCTACCTACCTTTGATGCAACTATTTCCCCACTATCTGTTTTTTTGTTAACCTAGGTGTCACCTGCAGGTTCTGATCAGTCCCAACCCCTCGCTAGCCACCAAATCTGCACTACTACCATGGAGTGGACAAATTTATATCCAATGTGACAGTCATCAGAAGGTATAAGATATCAGACGAGCTGACGTGAATAATGTTGAATCCTTTTTGAATGTTAATTACTTCATGTTGGTACTCTTTTTGTCACTGGAGAATGTCATCTGCTAAACACTGGAAACATATGTTGTTTCAGTCCATCAAGGTTCAGATTCGTCAGGATTTGACTCTGGACGTTTCAGCAGCTCCCGCAGATAGGACCCTGTCAGCATTGACTCCACAGGCTGCCACCCCTCTCTTGCCTTTGGTTAGGACCCGCAGCCAGACTGGTCAGCCCTTTCTGACCCCACAGCCCAAAGCACTGGTGGAGATCAGCCACAAAATGATTGTCTTCCCTGCTACTCCCTCTGGGGAAACTTCAGGTAGTAAAGAAGATTCCAAGCAGCTTGAATTATAATTCAGGCAAAGGTATAATTCAAATAGACCAACTCTGGATCCCGATAGAAAGGGATTTACAAACCAGGGTTGTACTGCTTTGCTTCAGAAGCCTGCCTGGAGGTGGAAAATGGAGAAGAGGAAGTCAGGTGGTACTTATCATCCTTTGCCCCTCCATATGTTAAGGTACTCCTCCTATATGTCACGTTTATTCATTTATTTTCTGCCACTCATCTGTTTATTGATCAGTTTCTTCAGTATCCCTTTTCTTTTAATATTTTTTTAGAGAAGACCTTTATTTTGCAGTTGTATTCCAGTTTCTGTGTACTTCTTCCTTTCTGCTTTCTAAATATATTATTGATGTGTCTTCTTTCCTCTTTTGGTAGTGCAGTTATTTTCTCTGTGTGTCTGTTAGTATCTGTTGCTGTTCTTTGAATGCATAGATTAAGCTAAACACCATATTCTTATCCTTATTC
>OMLC01073309.1:6811-19013 GCA_900302585.1 Regalecus glesne
ACATTTCAGCATCCAGGGAATTCCAAGTGCTTTTCATAAAAGGCCCTTAGAAAAGCAATGTGAGGTAATTACGTTGTATAAGAACAAATGAAAGAGAGTAAAAGTTACAGTCTAGTTTAAGGTGATAATCAAAACCTTCGAATTGTATACAATCGTAGGCTGTGGCTAATGGGAAAGTCATCAACCTTGATTTCAAAATGCAAGTTGGGTGATCAATGCATGTGAAACCAACCTATTGTTGTGTGGCAGCAAGGTACTGTTTATAAGAAGGGGGATGTTTGCCTTCAGCTTAGACTGAAGAAGTCACCTGGTGAGTGACAAAACGTTTCTAAAATGAACCTCTGATCCAGCTGAACAGATTCACCTCTTTTGTGATTTCCCTACCTGGATTATTGAGCATGCATCAAGACAATTTTCTTGGGAGTTTGTTTGGTATGAGAGGTTTATTTTGCATGTCACAATTAGTCCCCATATTGTGAGGGTGGACACAGACTTAGATGGAGCTTGGGGAATTAAGGCCGGATGCCCTGAGTGATGACCCATGGTGGATTTGAATGTGTTGCCTGTGATCCATCAGTTTCCAAAGTGGACACTCTGCAACCGCGGCTCCCAGATATGTTGTGTATAAGATCTGAAAAAGGCCCCTGCATGTTTAGTTTTGACATTAGGGATAGAAAGCAGACCTGTCCCAGATGATATGAGAGGTCTGGATGGTTCATAGTGTAACAGAAGTTCAGAAATGTATTTTGGCACTAAACCATCCGGTAATAAACCAACAGCAGAGTTTTCAATTTTTATTTTTTTGACAGAAAGGAAGACATTTTTAAAGCCTCAGCACTAAAATAATGTGATCCACTTTTATGGTGTCAGACCTGCAAAGACACTGTTACAGCAGTAAAGTCGAATGAAGATAAATTAATGAACAAGTTTTTCCAAATCCTGCTGAGAAATAAATCCTTTGATTCTTTTTTTTTAAATTTAAACAATATTTTTTTTATTATTTTTCATTTTTGCTCAACAACAAAAGAACATCAGGTGTCTCAGACACCATGAACATTTTTCCCACCCCGCCCATTCTCAACCCCCAAGTTACATTTGAAATTACATCAGGTTAGATAACTTGAAACAAAACAACCAAAAATAATAATGAAAATAAAATAAGTCAGCAATTGGGTTATCAGTACAGGCGTCTCAACATATGTATACATTACTTTAATTCCTCTTGACTACCTAGGCCTTATCCTGTTGAAGCAGAATACCAACATTCACATTATATGTCAAGAACTTTATAAATGGTCTCCAGATTTCATCAAAAATGTTCCCTTTATGTCTGACAATATATGTCATTTTCTCCATTGACATGCTCGAGGCCATCTCCTTAATCCATTTTTCAATTCTTGGTCCATCAACACATTTCCAATTGAAAGCAATAATACGTTCAGCCTGTAAAATACACGTGTCTACCAGCTTGAATTATTTGCTTTGCAGCTGGCAGTCGGTAGGATATATACCTAGAATGAAGAGTTACAAATCATAACAAAATATTATGATCAGATCCCATATCTTGACATAATTTAGCGAAAATATTTGCTTGCAGTGGAGTGTTATAAAGTTGTCATGTTAAAATGTCATGTTAACATAGCAGTTATGTAACCAACACCCCTGACAACTGTTAAATGACAGAGGTAACGGAAGAGAAAAACAAAACAAAACAGTAACCGGCCTATCACAGAAAGAGGTGAATCGGTTCAACTGGATCAGAAGTATCTTTGGTGGTTCCTGCGGTCAGCCATCTTACGTACCATTCGCTCATACTCACGTACATGTTTAAGGCAGTCCTTGCCGAAGTGGGTCAAAATGTCTTGATCCATCTTCAATAATCCAGGTAAGGGAATCCCAGAAAGAAGTGAATCAGTTCAATTGGATCAGAAGTACTTCTGATCCAGTTGAACGCAGTCTGCTCAGACTGAAGATGTCACCTGTTTGAGTGATGAAACGTATCTGAATAAACTTCTGATCCATTTGAACCGATTCACCTCTTTTTGTAATTTCCATACCTGGATTATTAAGCATGCTTCAAGACATTCTGATCTGTATAGCAACGGAGTGTTACTCACCAGAAAAACAGGCAGACACGTTACTATACTTAAACAAGACTTCCGCATAATAAAGTCTATACACTGTGTTGCACACCAACTTGAGTTAGCTGTAAATGACTCACCTAAGGAGGTAGCCGGGTGTAACCAGTTTGAGGGTTTTTTTGATCTCAAAGTTGTATGCGTTCTATAACCAGTCGTCAAAAAATCGCTCATCTGCTCCAAGAAGCAGCTGCAGATTAAAACATGTGGATCTTGAAAATAGGCCGAATCTTCACCATCCGCTGGGTAGCTAGCAGTTTTAAAACTCAAAGAGGTGTGGAAAGATAATCCGGCACTTGCACAGCAGTTCAGAACAGCGATGGAAGACACCTCTCGCCGTGACAGAGAGAGGTAGAAATTCAGGGGCCTTCTAACAAGCACAGGGTTTCTGACTGATTTGGCTTGTATGAAGGATGTCCTAAGAGAGCTACGAACCCTGTCGTTAAAACTCCATGAAGAGAAACTTCTTTAGTGGATGCAAGCTGTCAGATTGACTTCCTGACTGCAATAAAAGTCAGCAGAGGAAAGTCAACGCAATAGGCGCAACAGCGCACATCAGCTGGCCGGTTTAAAAATGTTGAACTGTCAGAGCGCAGACCGAAGATAAACCATTTCCAGTTCAGTTAGTCTGTAATTAACAGTCTGAAGAAGCACCTTCCTGAACCGAACCTCCTAAAGACATTAACACCGCTAAAAGACAGCGACGTGCTGTGATCCTGTATGGCGAGGCTATGGTGCGCCCATTGGCACAAACACTGGGGGAACCTCCCAAAGAGTCCGTCCAGGAGTTTCGCAACTTTAAGCTGCAAAACAGCCCACCAGGGAAAACGCTTTTAAAACTCCAAACAGCAAGTCTCACCCACTTGACCACCTCAGCTAAGTGTGAAAGCGAATTTCGCTGACAATAAGTACGGCAACAAGTTGCATGAATGAAGCCTCTTCTCACTTCTCTTCCTAGACTTGAATGGACTCATTGAGCCTCCTGAATGCCTCCTTGAGCGATTTGACCCCCTGCCTATTGTGTCATTGTGGATTAATGGTGGCCACCGACTCTCACCATCCTGGGTTACAGGACGGACAGCCAAAGAGGAGGAACCCCGCGGACCGTGGTCGCTTCTGAATTAAGGTAAGAACAGGATGCAGGACCCCATCTATGCTCTCCAAGAAGTCTGAATACTCTGAACTGCAGTTCAGTGCATAGGCAGAGACAAAAGTCAGAGTCCCTCTCCCCATGACCCTAAGGCATAGGGAGGTGACCCCCCCCCTCATCCACATGAGTAAACTCCAACACAGCAGCACTCAGCTCAGGACTTGAGAATATCCCCACACTCACCTGGCACCTCTCGGCTTCTCAACTCCAAAGAAGAATAGAGTCCAACTCCTTGCTTGGAGTTTGGTTCCATAGCTGATGTTGTGCGTCAGAGGTGATCCCCCGGCTGAGGGCCACTCTATTGGAATTTATCCATATGGATGAGAGGGTCGCCCCCACTATGCCTTAGGGTTATGGGGGGGGGGTACTCTGACTGTTTGTTGTCTGTGCCTATGCATCAAACACTACTTAAGAATTCTACATGGGGATCCTGCAGGGGACTCTGTTGTTTCCTGGGATATTTTAGTGCAAATGTGGGAAATGATGGAGACACATGGAGGGACATGATCGGGAGGAACGGCAACCCTGATCTGAACCTGAGTGGTGCTTTATTGTTGGATTTCCCTGCTAGTCATGGATTGTCCATAATAAAGACCGGTTTCAAACATAAGGACACTAGTAAGTGTACATGGTACTGGAGAGCCTTAGGGCAAAGGTCAATGATAGATTTTGTTATCGTAACATCTAATTTAAGGCCGTGTGTCTTAGAAACTAAAGTGAAGAGATGAGCAGAGCTGTCAACTGACCACCATCTAGTGGTGAGCTGGGTCAGGTGGAGAGGGAAGCCCAGGACAAACCTGATAAGCCCAAACATATAGTGCGGGGGAACTGGGAACGCTTGGAGGACGACTCTGTCAAGAAGACCTTCAACTCCCACTTACAGCAGAGCTTTTCTGGCATCCCTGTAGAGGTTGGGGACATTGTACCAGAGTGGGCTATGTTCAAAGCTTCCATTACTGAAGCTGCAACTGTGAGCTGTGGTCTCAAGGTCATAGATGCCTCAAGGGGTGGTACCCCACGAACACCCTGGTGGAGAACAGCAGTTAGGGAAGCTGTCCGATTGATGAGGGAAGAATTTGCAAAGAAGCCCGAAGGACAGCAGCCTCAGCTGGTGTGAGAGGAGTTTGGAGAAGACATGAAGAAGGACTTTAAATCACCACTGAAGGATGGGACGCTGTTGAGCTCAACTGAGGAGGTAATGGGACGATGGAAGGAACACTTTGAGGAACTCCTGAGCCCAACTAACCCACCCTCTAGAATAGAGACAGAGCTGGAGGATGATGGAGGATCATCATCAATTAACCTGGAGGAGGTCACTGAGGTAGTCAAAAAACTCCACAGTGGCAAAGCCCCAGGGATTGATGAGATCCGTCCAGAAATGTTGAAGGCTTTGGGTGTTGAGGGACTGTCATGGATGACACGTCTCTTCAACATTGCCTGGAATTCTGGGACAGTGCCTAAAGAGTGGCTCCTATGGCTCTCTTTCCTATGGCCATGAAAGCTGGGTCATGACTGAAAGAACAAGATCACGGATACAAGCAGCTGAGATGAGGTTTCTTATGAGGGTGTCTAGTGTCTCCCTTAGACATAGGGTGAGAACCTCAGACATACGTGAGGGACTCAGAGTAGAGCCGCTGGTCCTACAAATAGAAAGGAGTCAGTTGAGGTGGTTCAGGTATCTAGTAAGGATGCCACCTGATCACCTCCCAAAAGAGGTACGTCCAGCTGGGAGAAGGCCACGGGGTAGACTGAGGACCAGATGGAGGGATTACATCTCCACACTGGCCTGGGAACGCTTTGAGATCCCCCAATCAGAGCTAGTGGATGTAGAAAGGGAAAGGAAAGCTTGGAGGTCCCAACTGAAATCTGCTACCTCCGCAACCCGACACCGGATAAGCGGTTGACGATGGATGGATGGATGGACTACACAATGCTAATATTGCTATTATCTTTAAAAAAGACAGAGATCCTTTGAAAATGTCATCTTATTGTCCAATAGCCCACCTCCAGATGGAAACAAAAATACTCAGCAAAGTGCTGGCTAACAGGGTCTACAAATACATAGCCAGTTTGATACACCCTGATCAGACTAGCTTTTTCCCAGGTAGACATACATATTTCAAACTAAGACATCTTTTCATCATTATGAACCAGAAAAAGAATGAGGAGTCTGTGGTAATAGCCTTAGATACCGAAAAGGTGTTCAATTACATGGAATGGATGGATGTGTTTACCTCCTTGAAATATTTTGGTTTTAGACATGAGTTTATTAAATAGATTGATGTAATCTATGCCCATCCTCTGGCTTCATAATTACTAATAGCAACCTCTCATGATCGTTCTGTCCGCCAAGGTTTTTCCTGTTCACCCTAACTGTTCAACCTAGGCATCGAGGCTCTAACCACTCAAATTAGATTGAATCAGGAGATAGCCCCAATTGAAATGCATGGTAAAGAGAATAAGATATCTCCTTATGCAGATGACATTACTTTATTCTTGCCATGCCCCAAATCCTCCATCCTACCTTTATTACAACTTATTGATGCCTTTGGCAGTTTTTTCTGGCTATAAGATCAACTAAGTTACTTGAGACCAATTCAAGACCTTGGGTATCATTAGGACACGGAAGCATGGAAGACTCTTCCCCAGTAACTAGGAATCCAAACTGCAATAATTGAAACAGAACATTCAATTTGGGAACACACTGCCCATCCTAGATTCCTTTAAATTTTCCAAAATATCTCTGCATTTATCCCCCTATATTAATTTAAAAAGTTGGACTCTACCATATCCTCCTTTATACAGAACAATAAATTAGCTAGAATATCCAAAAAAAACCTGTTTCAGAGCAGGGCAAAAGGACGCTTTGGTCTGCCTCATTTTAAGCTTTACTACTGGGCTGCTAATATGAATATAGTACTGTACCGGCGTAATGGTTTGCCGTTGGCCCACTACAACCAAGAGGGTATTCCCTCATTGCTTCAGATAGAAATATATTCATGTGGTGCCATCTCCCTCCTAGCACTTCTTAATAACCTTGCAAAAATAAAGACACCTCTTTACATTAAAAAAAAAATCCTATCATACTTCACTCTTTAAGAATTTCAAAACAAATACAACCTTTTCTTGATTTGCCTAAAGTCTACATAGACAGTCAAATCTGTCACAATCATGCTTTCTCCCTGGCTTTAATGGATCAAGTCTTTTCTATGTGGAAAGTGAAAAATAATGTCTGTATTCTGAAGCAAACCTGGTTTCATTTCAACACCTGACAGACATGTGACTTACACACACTCTTTCAGGTTAATCCTATTTAGGCATTATATCAGGACTCATATACCACACTATGAATGTATGCCAAAACATAACACACACGATAGCCTTAGAGCCCCATACCAGGAAACAGAGAATCATTTTCTTCTCTATATAGTATTCTCTTTATAGTATGGCCCATGAAGAAGTGCCCACTGAAAAGGTGAAGAATAATTGGGAAACTTAATATGGAACTTTCTGTAATGGTTTGGGAGGGTATTCTGGATAGGATTCATAGCAACTCAACAAGCTCTAGACATTGTTTAGTACAGCTTAAAGTAGTCCACAGGCTTCGATATCATAAAGTCATGGCATTTACCCCAACATTACTCCTTCATACGATAAGTGTGAACAACAAACAAGGACTTTTACACATCAGTTTTGGTTTTACTCTAAGTTAACTTTATTCTGGTTTCTTTTTTTCCACCCCTTTTTCCCACCTGAATTCCCGAGTTGCCTTTGGCTGGATGTGTCCCTTTGATACGCCTCTAGACAGGGAGGAGGAAGCCCGTAGCATGTGTCTCCTCCAAGTCACGTGATGACTAGCCCTCGTTATTTCACATACCGCGGTCTCGCAGGGAAAGCACAGTGCTTGGCCGTTGGAGGAGAATGAAACAGAGTACTTTCCGTTCACTTAACCACGAGCGCCTGGATGACCCAGAGGGGGACACTAGCAAACCAAGAATACTTTATCCAACCTATCCCCTATACCCATGTGAGGCTTAGCCAATTATGCCCGATTAGTTATGGACCTCCAGCTGTGGTTGGAAATGGCATAGCCTGGATTTGAACACCCAACTGCATGGTACAGAGATGCACTGAACATAAGTGTCAAAGTCCCCTATGCCACCAGAAGCCCCCCTTTTATCCTTGTCCCTTATATGTGATTAAACCTCAAAGGTTTTTCATAAAGCCATTTCATCAGATCCAATCCTTACCATTTTTGGTTCAGTGGTGTATAACCCAACCTCACAAGCTATGAAGGGCAAGCCGCTGTATTGTATACCTCTGTACTCTGTTGGCCAGGCGCCTCATTTTGCAACAGTGGAAATCAGATGGTAGCCCTCTATTCTAGCTTTGGCTTGGAGAGCTTGGGAATACTTTTGCACATGGAAGGCCTCCACTTTAAGACCACTAATAAAGAAAGAATATTTCAAAAGATATGGCACTCTTTGCTGGACAAATTGGCAGACATGCATGAGACCAATAATGCCCAGTTACACCCTTAGCACTTGAGTCTTGTCTCTTCTCTTCCCTTTTGTTGAATTTGTTTTGTCCAGAACACAGTAGTTGCAATCAAAATTATTCAACCCACACTGCAAATCAGGTTTATTAGTCAAATATACAAACTAGCAGCTGTTTACAAAAACCATATTAAACAAGAACATTTTAAATAGCCGAACAAAACTAATATTACAGGTGGTTGCTCCAAATTCAACAAAGAATGCTGCTTTAATGAGTACTGCAGTCTCAAAATGATTCAACCCCCTCATGACAAACATCTTTAGTTCTTGGTAGAGCACCCTTTTACTGTTATGACCTGCTGCTAACATGATGCATAGCCAGACACCAACTTCTGGTAGTGTTCCTGAGGAATCTTAGCCCATTCCTCCTGGGCAAATGCCTCCAGCTCACTAATACTCTTGGGTTTGTTTGCTGCAATCACCTTTTTCAAATCCCTCCAGAGATTTACAATGAGGTTCAAGTCAGGTGACTGTGATGGCCACTCTAGTATATTCCAGGACTTCTTCTGAAACCAAGCCTTAGTGGACTTTGAGGTATACTTGGGATCATTGTCCTGCTGGAAGGTCCAATGATGCCCAACCTTCAGTTTTGTCACAGATGGCATGACATTTTCTCCCAGGATGTCCTGATACTTGATTGAATCCATCTTGCCCTCCACATGCTGCAGGTTTCCAGTACCAGAGGAGGTGAAGCAGCCCCAGAGCATGACTGATCCACCACCATCCTTTACTGTAGGCAGGGTGTTCTTTTCAGTGTATGCTTTATTCTTCTTCCTCCAGATGTACCTCTGATCTATGGGCCCGAAACTTTCCTCATTGGCTTACTTACATAAGCCAATGAGGTTTCGGGATTATGTTTTGTGGAGCAACGAAACAAAATTTTGGCCTCCAAAGGAGAGACGTCAGAGACATTATTGCCAACAGAGTTCCCAGCGAGACCATGAGCCAAGCTTGGTGCTGAGTTATTTCAGTGGAGAAATGACCAGTACTTAATGGTAGTAGACCACTTCTCCCATTGTATAGAAGTAGCTTAGCTCACATTAACATCCTCAGCAGCCATTGCTGAACATTTCAAGTCCTTTTTGCCAGGCATAGGATAGTAATCAAGGTCCTGACTGACAATAGTCTGCAGTTTTCTTCTGAGTATTTCAAACTGTTTGCAACATAGTGGGGATTCACACACATCACGCCTAACTCCAGATATCATCAGACCCATGGGGAGGCAGAGTGCTGTGATGACAGTAAAAAGCCTACTCCAGATAGATGCAGATCCACACTTAGCACTCATGGCTTACAGAGCCACTCCCCTAGCCAACGGACACAGTCCAGCTGAACTACTCATGGGCTGGAGGCTAAGAACAACAGTCCCAGCTACTCCATCATCCCTGGACCCAGGTTGGACTGACATGACAGAACTCTAAAAGAGGGAACAGAGCAAGAGACGGGAGCAGAATAAAAACTTCAACAAAAGACAGACCTCACAACCTGACCAGACTGATACCAGCAGTCCCCCTATTCAACGACAGTCGTTCCCTCTTCACGTAAGAGGAAGAGGGAACGTGAAGAGGGAACGACCATCGTTGAATAGGGGGGGTGGCCTGAGAGTACACCTATCGGCGTCTTACAATGCCGTGATCGCAAACATTCCCCAATCCTCTGTGAATGGTGCCCATTGTCACTGAATGTGCAGTTGATCACCCAACTTGCATGTGAAACCAACCTATTGTTGTGTGGCATCAAGGTACCGTTTATAAGGAGGGGGATGTTTGCTTTCAGCTCAGACTGAAGAAGTCACCTGGTGAGTGACAAAACGTTTCCCAATAAACTTCTGATCCAGTTGAACAGATTCACCTCTTTTTGTGTTCTGCCTATAGTATTGCCCTTTGTATGAGACGTATGTGGATTGTCTAATGTTTCAGGAGCAGATACACTTGGTCAGTGTTAAGGGTGGTCCTTTCTCTGAGGGTGAGGTTGTCATCTAATTTCTTGCAGACCACCTCCACTGCCTCATCAACCTGGATGCGAGTGAAGAGAGACTTATCATCAAAAGAGACCATAGTTACATCATTCTCCATATTAATATACCTCAACTTATTCAAACTCCATGGTGTTCCAAACATGGTGGTTATTTCTGGCTATCAATGGATTGAGGAAAGCAGGCAGAAACTTATATATATTGCAAGTGAGAGTTAATCATACATAGAATTAACCGTTAAGGAATATCCTGTTTATGTATCTTAGGTAAACCATACAGATTCGATGTAGCTTCCCATTGCTATAGTCTATGTAACAATAATCTGTCAATAGTATTTTCCTGTTCTAACTACTTCAGACAATTTATTACCCTCCTCTTGCAACTACAGCCTGAATCTTGCTTCAGAGGCTCATGCGTAGCTTTGTAGTAGCATCATAATTTTCTCATGGTAGTCTATCAGGTTTAACAAAACAGTACATCTGCCCTTGTTGGCTGGGATGATGACGATATCTCTATCCTTACTGAGGGTCATGAGTGCCTTTAATCTCATCTCCACTGATGTTAGATGGTGGCATATTCACAGTAGTAAGACAGGCCAAGACCTTTGTTCACAGTAGCTCCGCTTCAATGTCCTTCCGTTTGTTCCTCTGGATCGCTGCTTCTGTGGCAGTAATGACGTCCGCCACTAGAATTTATACTGGCACAACCGAAAAATTCAGTCCCTTGGCCAGAATGTCTCCGACCAGGTATGTTCTCTGTCTGAAAGTTTTCCTCACCCACTAGTCAGCGTCACCGGTGTTTGGCTGGTCTGTTTCTCACAGACCACCACTAAGGGGAATGTCCATCATATGTTGATTACTCTGGTATGCAAAAAGTAAGTCGAACTTGTTGGTTTTCTTGGACTGTGCAATTAAGATTGGTAAAGGGGGACAGTTTTGATTGTGAATGCTTACCGTAAACCCAAACATAAGCATACGTATTTATGGTTTGACTCCCACCATCCACTGGAGCATTAGTTGGGAGTCATCAGAGCTCCTTATTACTGAGTGGACAACATCCCTACTGATTCAGTGGCTGGAGAAGGGGAGAGATCCCACATTATACAGGTCCTGGTTGTGGTTATGGTTTTCCCAACTGGGTGTTTTTTAAAGCTAGGAAGCATCTCAAAGAGTGCACCGGCCAAGTGAAGGGAGAAGAAGAGCTGCCCAAGCACAAACTGGTGGTGATTCTGATTGTGGCAGAAGTTTCAGAATAGTTGAGTTGTGTATTTTCCAATCTCACTTGATTCGAACCCAAAAAACACAATGTGTAAAAGTTGGTCCATCCCACGGATTGGATCTCCAGGCACAGAGTGATATAGTATATGCTGTTAAAAGCCAGGAGGATTGTAGTGACTTGTCCGGTGGGTAAACAAAACAGAGACTGGCCAACACAGGAGAGCCAAAATGTTAGGGCAAGACTCTGCGGGCTACAAGTTAGTGGCCAGTTTTTCAAAGAGGAGGATGTCTTGATGCATAGTCAATAATCCAGGTAGGGAAATCACAAAAGAGGTGAATCTGTTCAGCTGGATCAGAAGTTCATTTCAGAAACGTTTCGTCACTCACCAGGTGACTTCTTTAGTCTAAGCTGAAGGCAAACATCCCCCTCCTTAAAAACAGTACATTGCTGCCACACAACAATAGGTTGGTTTCACATGCAAGTTGGGTGATCAACTGCACATTCAGTGACAATGGCCACCATTCACAGAGGATTGGCGAATGTTCGCGATCAAGGCATTGTAAGACGCCGATAGGTGTACTCTCAGGCCACCTCCCCTATTCAAAGAGGGTCGTTCCCTCTTCACGTAAATGGCCTCCTTCACCCCCCTCTCAAACCAGCGTTCCTCCCTATCAAGGATGTGAACATCATCATCCTTGAATGAGTGGCCACTCGCCTGTAGGTGGATGTAGACCGCAGAGTCCTGACCCGACGTGTTGGCTCTCCTATGCTGCACCATCCTCTTGGCCAGCGTCTGTTTGGTCTCCCCGATGTACAAGTCACTGCAGTCCTCCTGGCATTTAACAGCGTACACTACGTTACTCTATTTGTGCCAGGGGACCCGATCCTTGGGGTGGACCAACTTTTGCCGCAGTGTGTTCAGGGGTTTGAAAGCAACTGAGACGCGATGCTTTGAAAATACGCGTCTCAGCTGTTCCGACACTCCCGTCACATACAGAATCACTACCGGTCTACGCTTTGGCTCCTCCTCTCCCTCCACTTGACTAGAGCTCTGTCTGGGACCCTTCCTGGCTTTAACAAACGCCCAGTTAGGGTAACCACACTTAACTAGGGCCTGTTTAATATGGGACTTCTCTTCCTCCCCGGCCACTGAGTCAGTGGGGAC
>OMLC01073422.1:0-13186 GCA_900302585.1 Regalecus glesne
GTATATATCTATTTATTTATTTTTTAAATTAATCCAAAAAAGTAAATATGGAAAAACAATAGCTAATTCGGTTGTGTATGACTGTAAAATACATTTGCATATAGAATACAGACACTCGCATCAATAAAAAACAGACAATAATAATAATCACAATAATAAGTTATAATAGTTATAATAGTGGTGTACAAACGCTGTCGACGCGGTGAATATACTGAGCAAGTTTCCGGTTTAGGCGGTCCGTCAGATAAATGTTTCCGCCGGCAAACAAAGAAGAAAAGGGGAAGATGGCTACAATGATCGAAGAAAACGGTCCCTCGATCCATGTAATGCATTGCTTTCTTAAGACTTTTTATCACCTAGCAGGGCGTCGCTGGTTTTCTGAATTGTCATCCTGGAGGGGGGGAACGTTTAAGCTTCATTGACAGCAAATGTCATCCGCATTAAGCTTGGTGTTGAGGTTAGCCGAGTGGCTAACGTGTCGTCACGTTGATCTGTCAAATTCCGTTACTGCCGTCAAGAGAGTGATTCAGTTTTATGTCCTCGGCTGCTTAAGATTTTAAACATAACGACATTCTTTACATCTTTTGGCACTACCATCTATACGAGTTGTATTTGATACGTTTCATGTAATGAAACTAGAAAGATTATCATTATTACACATTTAACTTACAGAGGTCAGTCAAACCTTAAGACACAACTATCTAGATTTACGATTAACTGATTCTAAATTTCCCATCAAATCTTTGCCAAGGAGCAACCTCGACTGCCATCACCACTCCAGGCCAGAGAGAAGCTTGATGGACTGCTTAACAAGAACATGAGGATCCGGATGACCGATGGAAGGACGCTAGTGGGACTCTTCCTCTGCACGGACCGAGACTGCAATGTCATCCTGGGATCTGCTCAGGAGTTTCTCAAGTCCACAGGTACCACTGGATACAGATGAGCAAATCATCAATGAAAGTGATGCATTAGATTATATAAAAAAATTAGGGAGGCATAAGTCAGTAGGGTAAGGGGGAGGATAGGTGGTTCAACCCCCTGCAGAAAGCATGTTGGAATGTCCTTTTGCTAGACACTACTCTCAGCTCGTCTTTTTACAGGTCACTACTGTAGATCATCCATCTCTTCCTGTCCTCTACATCTTCCTCTATCACACGGGCCACCTGCATGTCCTCTCTCACCACACCCATAAACCTCATCTTTCGTCTTCCTCTTCTCCTCTCGCTGCTCACTGCTCCTATATTATAGGATGGGTTAAATGCAGAGCATAGATATCATTGGATGTAAAATGGCAAATAACTAAAGCTTCTTAAAGGAACAATTTTGATCATACCAAATTATTAAGTAGCTTTAGATGGGCATTCATACAAGTTTACAATCATCTGCAAAAGGTTAGAGGGGCAATAAGCAAACTTCATTGAGGTTTGAATGAATGGCATAGCTAGCAAGTAAAGCAGAACTTTAAAATTTAACACAGACAAAATTTACGTTTTTTTTTCTCCAAGTCATCAGCCCCCACTGTGATTTTCTCTAAATTTGCGAACCTCTTTATGCGATTAGTTATGTTAAAAAGTTTTCAATAAACATCATCATCTGTAAATCCAGCTTGAAGTGAGGGCATGAAAATCTCTTAACCGAGGTCCTTTTGTGGGTCCTTAACCATGACTGGCATAGATCAGTTGGTAGATACCATAAATGGGATTAACAGGAGTTTTAAAAGGTTTAATAACAATCAGAAACATTCTGCCAGTTCTACAAACTCTCAGAGCAAAAATATAAAATATATTCAGTGTTTCACTTTTGAAATTGATATGGCCTTGCCTTTAAAATATTTGACAAATTGAGGCAATCAGACATCCAAGCACAACTTCTAAGAAAGAAGGTCCTGGGTTCAAACCCCACCCCTTGTCCTTTCTATGTGGAGTTTGCATTTTCTCCCCAAGTCTGCTTGGATTTTCCTCTAGCGCTCCAGTTTTGTCCCACCATCAAAAAGACATGCATGTTAGGGTTAATACTCCTGCCTGTGCCCCTGAGCAAAGCAATAGGCAAAAAGAACTGGAGTGGGTCCCCAGGCAATGCAGCTGGTCAGTGCTGCTCTACAATAGGATGGGTTAAATGCAGAGAACACATTGTATGGTATGTATGGACAATAGCAAAAAAGTAAAGCTTCTTTTTCTTCTACATTTATAGCCAGTTATGGTATTAATGAGATGCATCAAGCTTTAGATTTTCAAGGTAATGGTGAATGCTGAAATCTTTCAACCCTTGAATGAACCACTACTATTTCCAATCCATGAGCAAACCCACCCAGGTTCAGTATGAACTCATGTGCTAATGAAGGAAGGATCAGATTATCATAACTTGATTTCACAAATAGGCATTAAAAGAATCATATTTACGCAGCATGAAACTAGATCCGTTTTGACCCTATCATATTTCTTTTAATGTAGTTTGGCCAAATGAATGTTAGAAAGCTGTGATCCAAGTAGCAATCGGATTTGTTGGTGCTCTATGGCCAAAGTTTAGAATATTGGTTTAGAAGGACTGGGCCGGTTATGGGACAATAGGTTCCACCATGGCCAGAGACACAAACAGGTCTTGGATCAGGACTTAAGATTTTATACAGATTGCCCCAAAGCAGGGTAACTCAACAGCCCGTTTCTCCTGAATTAATCTTTGTTCCACTGCAATCGGAGAGACAAAGAGGATCTTTGTCCCATGTTGCTTTTGGTACAATGGGCCCTGTTCAAACGCTTGAAGCATGCCTCCACAGTACACAAAGTGGTAGTTTTTCAGGCTATGGTCAGAAACACATCACTTCGCAATTGCTTTATCATGCATTAAATATGGACATTGGTTTCCTTTAAGTCAGTGTTGTCTCTAGGACTCCATTTCACGGTCTAACTTTTGTTACTGCCCATCTTGGCCAGGATACGACTGTAAATGAGTTTCAATGTCAGTTTGGCTTTCCTGGTTGAATAAAGTATGCATATAAATCACCTGTCATTTCATCTCCTGTTCTCAGACATGTTCTCTCAAGGGGAGCCCAGAGTCCTGGGCTTGGCCATGATCCCAGGTCACCATGTGGTTTCCATTGAGGTGGAGGCAGACAGTCTGACTGACAAACAAGGCTCTGGAGCTGGCCACTGACACAGCCGTCCCCGCCAGGTGAACTAGCTTACAAGCTAACTGGCAATTGACAAACGAGCTCTGTCGAGGACTGTGGCTCAACCCGAAGGAGAATGTCTTTCAGGAACCGGTGATTTGGTTCTGTACCCGTCACCAAGCTTCTGAAGACGCTGATCTCGACCTCAGTGTTTTAACTTTGGCTTTGAGCTGTGGCTGGAAAAACGTCACATGCAGTCATGACTGGACACAATGCAGATTGTCTGCAAATTCACGTGTACTTGGTTGATATGTGGTAAAGGAAATATGTTCACATTGAAGGCATGAGCTGTTCCAGAACAGCAGATACCGTGGGGGAATTGTCTGAATGCCAAGTGTCTGTTTGATAGCATTTTGAAATAAATTGGAATACTTGAGCCTTTTTGTCTGTTCTTCAACAAACGAGAATATCATTTATTTACAGGTTAAAACCTGCCCCGGGGTGTCAGGAAGGGTATTTAGCCTTAATCCCCCCAAGCTCCATCTCAGTCCATGTCCACCCCCACAGCATGAGGACTGATGGTGACATGTAAAACAGACCCCTCACTGAGCCTTATGGTATATTATGACACTTAATTCAGGAGGTAGGGCCGTCGTCTAATAGAAGATTGGTAATTCGATTCCAAG
Organism: Regalecus glesne; assembly: GCA_900302585.1. Classification (NCBI taxonomy): domain Eukaryota; kingdom Metazoa; phylum Chordata; class Actinopteri; order Lampriformes; family Regalecidae; genus Regalecus; species Regalecus glesne. The sequence goes on from OMLC01073422.1 coordinate 3,796, forward strand.
CCCCTGCAGAAAGTCACTCTCAACTATCCTTGAGCAAGACACTGAAACCTTAACTGCTCAAGACCTGACTAGTGACCTGTCTAGGGTGCCCAACTTTCACCCAATGAGCACTGGGATAGACGCCAGCATGACTCCACGACCCAACTCCAGATAGACAGTTGATGATGGATGAGTGAGCATCCATCCATCGTCAACCGCTTATCCAAAATCGGAGCCTATCTCCGTTCTCATTGGGCGAGAGGCGGGGTACACCCTGTATAGGTCGCCAGTCTATCACAGGGCAGAACAGTTAGGGGAACAGTGTCTTGCTCAAGGACACCTCGACACGCTTCTCTGCAGGACCGGGGATCGAACCTGCAACCTTCCGATTGCCAGGCGACCGCTCTACCCACTGAGCCATGCCGCCCTGGGTGAGCATTATGACAATATTTAAGAGCAGGTTTGTTTTAAATATTTTAATAGGTACAGCGTTTGAACATCTCATTGGACAAAGTTTGGCAACATAAAAAGTAACAGAAATGAAAACCCAATTTGAAACAAGAGAAATGAACCTGACAGAGTTGGTGTGAGTAACAATGAATCGGTCCCAGCCAGTTGATCACACGTTCCAGGAGTGATTAGGATCCACAGCATACAGTCAGGGCCTTAAAACAAGGTAGAAGTCATAAGAGCGTCGGTGATCCTTTACTTGGTTCTTCACGCCAATGGTCGTCTAAAGAAAACATCCCCTGGTTTATCCTACGCTGCGATCTTTCCTATTCGACAGTGAAACAGGGGCCTCATTTATAAAAACGCTTCTGGATTTCATCTCCAACTCGATCTCGAGTTCAGTTCTCAAGCGTTTGCATGGTTTAAGATGAATGTTGTACCCAGACGGAGGAATGAGAAGTGCTCCAGGAGTTTAACCACACGTGAGATGGTTTCATCCTTCATCACATCCTAAATTTCAACAATTCGAATTGACACCCCCCCCCAAAAATTTGACTTCATTCACAAATTAATACTCGGGTGTCTTACGCCCATTTCATATAGGAGCCCGAGACACGACAGAAGCCCGTCAGCCTCCTGCTCTCAGAAAATGAGCAGCTCACAGGCGTTTTCACACCAAGCTCAATGTCACCTTTCAACACTGGCTTCTAGCCACGCATGTAGGTGATCTTAACCAGAAGACCTTCCTATAAATGAGGCACACACACACACACACACACATGTCGATTCAGTGACAACCGCTTTGTGTAAAGTCTTTAAAAGGCGCTGCGGAACTGAGGGAACACCACAAGTAACGCTTCTGGAGTGGTTAGTCAAGAAAGAAAAGGTGCAAGTCTCTAAAGCAAAGCCTCCCATGCGTTTCACAAGGAGCAGAAAGGAGGAACGACCAAACGACAGTATCTCAAACGCAACTGCAGTGCAGGAGCTGCTGTTGTACCCCGAAAACAAAACTCCCAGGTTGTTCAGGCGACCGTCTTGTAACTTGAGTTGATTTTACATTCCGATGCAAAAACATATTCCTGCCTCCCCGTTGGCCTGCTGAAACAAGTGAGAATCCTCTGCAGGTCTCCGGGCTCGTGTGGGACTCTGTCAGCCCAAGGAGGAAAACCAAACCCCGAGACGGAACTTGCCCAGTATTCAGATGAAGACCGTGGTCACTCATTAAATAAAATGTGAACATTTGCAAGTCTGTCATACTAGAAAACCAGAAGCCAGGCAGAGACCCAAGAGTTATTTTGACTTGATGTGATAAATCAGGAGTGGCTGCTGGGACTACATTCATAGGATGCTTCAATTTTAAACCCACGAGTTTCCTTCAAAACCACTAAATCTGCGCTTTCGCAAAGAGTCAATTTTGGATCTGTCCAGTCTCCGCGAATTCCTCCCGTTTAGTGACGACGGAGCAGACGGGACAGTTTATCATCCTCAGAAGGCCCAGGAAAGAGTCTGGAGGGTGTCTGCGGGCCGGGTCCAGGTTCTTCAGAGTAGAAAGTCTTTTACGTGGTCATGAAAGCCGAGTGAGCTGCATGCACAATTTTCAGGTGATCTCAAATTTGGGTGTTTCACACTCCAGAGAACACAGCAAGCAGAAGCCAGACAGCACACTGGGCTTCCCTCGGATTTCCTCTTCAAACCGGACAAGAGGAGCTGCTACGATTTACTAGTTTAAAAAAAAGGAGTCCCTTGGTAACGTATCAAAGAATGGCACAAAGAAAGCCAGAAGTGGTGAGACCAGATGTTGGGCCAGCGTGGCGGTTATTCAACTGCCACCGCGCTGTTCTGAGGAGCTGAAGTGTCGACGCAGGACTTCACTTTGGGGGTCTTCAACCACAGTAACAAAACAAACTCAGCGGTGACCGCCAGAGACATATCACTTGTTTTATGGCCACAAGTCCACAATCCAGTTTTCCTTTTTTTCTGTGCAACTCAAGCCACCGCTATACAGACACAGTATTTATACAGTCAACCTGCCAAAGGGTGGAAACAACCCACAGGATTCACACACATCCGAGCTGAGGCACAAGCTCCGAGGCTCAGACTTCAGAGTCCATCCGCAGATTTCTACCTGGCCTGCCGACTTCTGATGAAGATGAAGCGCCTCGCCCCGACCAAGTCCCCGGGACCCCCTGGAGTTCGGGAGAGTCCTAGTTGTAGTGGAACTTGAAGTGGAAGTTGCCCCCAGACTCGAAGGGGTTGAAGTGGAAGGGCCAGCTGTTGCCCCCCTGTCCGCCTCCGCCACCCTGCTGGCTCTCCGGGTCCAGGGGATCCTCGCCAGCATCGAATTTCTGCCTCATTTCTAGGAAAAAACATGAACAAGAGGAAAACGTGGATGAATGAAGTTAGGCAACCAAAACTGAAAAGGGAAAGTGTTTCACTTCAACACAACCACGGCAGGGAAAGTAACCACAGCACAGCACTTAGGGAACAGTTAAGGATTCAGTGTCTTGCTCAAGGACACCTCAAGAGGCTTTCTGCAGGGGACAGGGATCGAACCACCAAACTATGCCAACCCCATGCCCCGTTGTCTACGTCTGACTAGAGGTCGGGTTAGATAGCTGGCAGACAACCTTGACTATCATTCCACGTATCATCACATTATGAACATATGACTGTTTTCACCTCCAGGTGGATATTTTGGGAGAAATGAATCTCCCTAAAGCAGCTTAATGTGGTTTGGGTTTTGTGAAACAAATTGTATAGGTATGATCCGATTAAACCGGGTTTGGATTCTCCAATTACTGCCACACGAGGAAATGCTTATTTCCTTATTGGTCAGCTGACCCACCAACCAGGGGGCTCATGCACATAGCGACCATTGCTAATGTTCCATGTCTGTTGTATTATTGCACATGTCCAACATGCATATAAATTAAATAAGTCTTTAAGCCTTGTCTATAGGCATACACTTACACGACCCAGCGATCTGACTTTGGATAAGCAGTTGACGATGGATGGATGATGTAACCATTCATGAATCAGTCATGCAACAGTCTGGATCAAACTAAAGGTTGACATAAGGAAGACTTTTGAAATGCCTGCACCAAAAGTGATGATGGACAGATTGTAGCATTAAGTCAATGGTAGGGATTAGCATTAGCAATACCGATGGCGGTCTGGCAGAGTGTACGCCTCGGGAACTGACTAGCCAGAGTCAGCGGGTTCAAACCCATCGTGGGGTGTCAGGAGGGCATCCAGTCTATCTAAGCATGTCTCGACCCCAACAACACGGGGAATAACCCCGAAATGTAAAAATGGACCTTCCTCTCTTTTTTTAACCTTGATTTAACCATGAAGTCCACTTGAGATTCAGAATCTTTTGTGAAGGAGAACAGGCCAAGAAATTAGGCATCTCCTCATTGTTGGGGAATGCTAAAAGGTTTAGTCAGATCACACTTGAACAATTTGTTTCACAAAACCCAAATTACATTAAGGGGAGTTTTCTAAATATTCAGTTAATGCTCAGTCCCTCTACTGCACCAGAGACGCTTCTTATCACAGAATCCAAGTTTCCTTCAGAGACACGCATGAAGAAAATGGAGATAAAACAGGTGTTTTCCACCCACTTTGACCTAACGTGGATTTTAATTGGGAAATTCCATCCATCGAATAATCAACCACCTATCCAAAAGCAGGTCGCGGAGTCATGCTGGAGTCTATCCCAGTGCTCACTGGGCAAAAAGGCAGGGAAACACCCTGGACAGGTCACCATTCTATCACAGGGCTCAGTGAGCAAAACAAACTACATAAAGTTTGACTGACATCAAACCATGTCAGTTTCAGACCTGGGTCAATGAGGACCTCTTTGGCCGAGGCAATGTCAATGAACTTCTTCTCCGCCTCCTTCTTCTCAGCCTCGGACTGGAAATTGTCCGGATGCCACTGCTGTGCCAGCTTCCTGTATGCCTTGATGATTTCCTGTTTGCTGGCACTCCTGGAGAAAAACAACACAAGTTGTAGTGTCCATTAGAGCCTGTGGGGAGCGCTGCCCTGAGGTACACACTCACAAGCTCCTGCTCTGGTCAGCGTGTTGGTCTGTCAGCCATTATCCAATCTGTGGCTAAATAACTCACACAGCTAAAAACCATCAAATCTTTGGGGGAGTTGGTGAGGATGGCTCACCAGACACCATCTCAAAATACCCCAAAGTAGATCAACAGAATGCAGTCAGTCAGTTCTGGTGAACATGGTCCTGATACATCTGCACTTGGTCAAGGACTTCAGTGATGCAAAGCACGGGGTTTTATACATTTCATTGTATGCGCTTGTAAGCAGAAGCAGTGCAGCGGTTACCTGTTGACACCCAGGATCTTATAGTAGTCTCTCTTGCGGGAGATTTTAAGCAGTTTCTGAGCACGATCCAGCCCTTCTTTAATCTCAGCGCTGTCCCCATCAAACTCTCTCGCTTCCTGGTAATCCTCCACCGCTGGAGACAGAGTGCAAAGAACAAACAAGAGAGGTTGCAACACTTGACAGCCTCAGACGGTTTAGACAAAGTGGCTGTAGTCTTGAGAAAGAAAATGGACGCTTTAAAAAGTTCTGCACAACCTCATACTGAAGAGTTTTCTCAATCAAGGTTCAACACAACAGAAGAAAAACCCACCCCAGGTCAACCAGACCCCTTCATCCCAAAAGAATGGAGGTATGTTAGGATGGTCTTAAAGAGATGCTCCTGAGAGAGCTTGAGACTAGCTGTGCTGTATTGTGTGGAGACAGTGGCTCTGAAAAAGAGACAGGAAGTTGAGGTGGCAGAGGGACAGGATCAGGAACCAGTATATAAGGGGTGCAGCTCAGGTTGGAGGGTTTGGAGACAAAGCAAGAGAGACCAGACTGAGATGGTTTGGACATGTGTGGAGGAGAGATGCTGGTATACTGGGAGAAGGATGCTGAATATGGAGCTGCCAGGCAAGAGAAGATGACCAAAGAGGAGGTTTATGATGTGGTGAGGGAGGACATGCAGGTGGCTGGTGTGACAGAGGAAGATGTAGAGGACAGGGAGAGATGGAGATGGATGATTGGCTCTTGAGACCCCTAACAGGGGCAGCCAAATGTAGAAATGATTTGATTTAAGGGACAACTATACAGAGGCCTACGAGAAATGCATTCTGGTACATGTAGGCGCTGTGGGACTCTGATCAGGACTACGCTGATTTCTATAGTATACAGTGGGGACTTTATTGGTTCAATCTACTACATTAATCGTTAGTAATTATTACACATATTACTACTACCACGACCACTACTACTATTGGGGGTCATTAGCAAAGGCATCTATCCTCAATCCTCCCGAACTCCAGCTAAGTGAATGTCCAGCCCCACAAGGTGGGGTCTAATGGAGACAATAAAACAGACCTCTATGACATGTGTTGAAGAGTGTGAGTGATCTCATGCCCCCCTACCCCCCCTTCCTTCATGCCATCATAGTATGAGGGCAGTATGTGGGGTACCTTTCTCATATTCCTGGTTCAGGATGTACGCCTCTGCACGGTCTCGGAGGACGTGGGCGTTGCGGGGGTCTCTCTGGTGGGCCTCTGAACACACGTCGATCGCCTCGTGAACCTCTTTAATCTGGAACGGGTGGGACAGGGGGGCAGAAACCTTTAGGCTCATTGAACTAACAGGATGGCTGAGAGCAAATGCATGATGTACAGCATGACTAAGATGGCTCAGTCAGCTCAAGTCACAAATCTTATCTTTTTCTCACCTTGACGAGACAAAAGCAGATCCTCTCCTTGGCTAGGTTGGTGTAGTGAAGGACACTAGGCTCCGTCTTCATCACCGATTCATACTTATCAATGGCCTCCTGATACCTAAACGCAGAGAGACAAAATGAAGCCCAAGTGGCAAGGACTTGGACATGACATGCAGAGCAGCCAATTCTTTTTAAAAAAATGCCTTAACAACGCTCGACATGGCAGCCAAATGTATCAAAGAATAAAAACAGTCACTGAATTGTCACCAAAATAATTTCTACATGAAGCTCACACTCGTCTGTCCAAAACAGCCATGACCTTTTCCTTTTATCAATTATTGATGTGGCCTATTTGGTCAATCGCTTCCCCGTTTCTGTCATTTCCCCAAATTGCTATTTTTTTTTAATTTTCATCACATACTGAACAAATTCATAACCGGCTGCTTGGAGAAGTTTTACTGTGCACTGGATTTTCTCTATGGTTAGTCTGATCTGAATGTGACAAGGTATCATTACACATCTTGGAAATATGTCCAGTATCTGAAGCCATTTTCTCAGGACACAACTAACCATGCTGCTTTGATCCATCTATTAGAAATAAAGACCTTTAAGCAGAACCAACCTCTGTTCTTGGATGAGCTCCTCTGCTGCGTCCAGCTGCTTGCTGAGCTTCTTCACCTGCTTGTAATGGCTGAAACACTCCTTATCATCTTGATCCAGCTTCAGACACTCTCTGATGTGACTGCACATGTATGGATAGAGAGAAGGTTGTGAGGGGAGAGAGAAAGCAAAGAGGGAACGTCAAAATGAGAGGCCATACAGCACCCCCTCTGACCATCTTAGGTTTCTCCATCAATATTCTTAAAGCAACATCATATCTGTGATGTTTCTGAAGTACAGTTTGTCCTTGCTAATTCACTGTAATTTCACGATTTCCCCATGTGGGATTAAAACCAGCTCTCTCTCTCTAGCTTGCCCCCTATCTAGCAAAGTGAAATCTAAATAAGGTCTAAAAATCTAAAAACTATGAAATGGGAAGTCGAAGGACTTTAACAAAAACCATAAAAGCAAATCTCTAAGTGAGATTTAAAGCGTAACAAAAGAATTCTGGCCATTATCACAAAACATCAGAAAAAGACTTGCTCATCCAAATTTTGTGGGGTTTTTGCCTAGTAAACAAAACTTGTTTGTTCATCCCGGGAACTCAACTCACTTGAGTGAGTCGTGGTGCTCTCCAAGGCTGTAGTGTAGCATGCTGAGCTTAAGGAAGGCGGCACGGTTGTCGTTACGTAACCGCGTGGTCGGCGTTAGGTCCTGGATGGCTTTCTGTGGATCTCCCAGGCGGATGTAACAGTCTGCCCGGAGCTCCCGTGACTCGGGATCCCAGGGAGATATCTGGAAAAAGATGGGAGATCTGAACACCACTTAACCTACACCTGGGGAATACGACCGACCACTGGGAGGGTAAATGCCTCCACAACAGGGCCCTGTCAGTGAGCCCCATGGCAGAATTGAGGTGTACCTCTATAACTCGTTCTAGCATGTTGATGGTGGTACTGTAGTCTCCTCTGTGGTGGGCGGCATGGGCCTCCTCCTGCAGCTCCTCCAGCTCATTAGTCTTCATCAGCTGATCCTGTGCCTCCTCCTGGTCTGGGGAGCGTTGAAGCTTGAGGAGAAACGCAAACAGAGGTTTGTGAATGGGAAAAGAATATCTCCTTTGGCTACATTCAATAGATTTTGTTAAGACTTGTTTGATGCAAGTCAAAGATTGATTGTGGATTTATAGCTGCATAAATAACAGAAAAACATCTACCTGCCCTCAAAACTATGCCGGTTTATTCTGTAATTGTACGATTAGAACTTGGGCACATGTCATGCGGCCCCCATGTTACAGCCTAATTTCACAGATGCGTGGAACATTGCTATAGAAAATACATACTCTGGACCACATATAAGGGAAGTGAGCATAGGGAGAACGTTGATGGACAGAAATGAAAACTGAATGGTGGAGCGAGAAGGTTGCCGTTTTACTCACCACAGCTTCGAAGTCTTCCCTAGCCTCTTGGGTGTTGCCCTGCTTCAAGAGAATATTCCCTCTCTGCAGTCTGGCCTTATTACACAGGGAAACGTGGACAGATGGGATTAGACAGGGAGGTGCCGTAAAATAGAGAGAGAGAAATAAACGAAGAGGGAAAGGAGTTGAAATACAAGTTAATAAGTTAAGCAAATAGCTATCTGGGAGTAATCATGTAAACTCACAGCTAGAAAGTCAGGCTTGAGCTGGATGGCTCTGGTCAGGTCTGGAAGAGCAGACTTGGACTTGCCCATAGCCAAGAACACTGCAGCTCTCTTGTAGTAGGTCAGATAATTCTTCGAGTCTCCCTCTGAAAAGTGATATATAAAATTATCCATTAATCCATTGTCAACTCCTTATCAGGAGTCGAGTTGCAGGATCATGCTGGTGCCTATCCCAGTGCCAATTTGGAGAAAGCCAGGGTTCAGACCGTGAACAGGTCACCACTCCATCTCAGGGCAGGCATGTAAGATTAAGGCCAGATGCTCTTCCTGATCCCCCATGGTAGGTTCAAATCCACAGCCCCTGGCTTGTTAGTTTCTGAAGCGGTCATTCTAAATGGTAAATGGCCTTGTTCTTATATAGCACGTTTCTAGTCCAACGACCACTCAAAGCTCTACCACTGTGCAACTGTGCCCCCCCCCAAAAAAAATAAAAAAAATAAAATAAAAGTTAAAAAAAAATTAAAAAACAATGTGAAATATAATAATTATCCATAGGGGTGCCATGGCTCAGTGGGTAGAGTGGTCGCCTGGTGATCGGAAGGTTGCAGGTTCAATCCCCGCACCTGCAGAGAAGCGTGTCGAGGTATCCTTGAGCAAGACACTGTTCCCCTTACTGCTCTGCCCGGTGATAGACTGGCGACCTATACAGGGTGTATCCCGCCTTTCGCCCAGTGAGTATGGAGATAGGCTCCAGTTTCCACACGACCCAATTTCGGATAAGCGGTTGACAATGGATGGATGGATGGATGGATGAATGGATAATAATTATCCTGTGGTTAGGGTGCTGAATATGAAAATGTTGTTTCTCAAGGTGGAAGGTGGGGTTGGAAAGGGATGGGGGAGAATGAAGACAATGTACGTGAACATCATGTTCAACACACCGCAATGATCAGACTACAAGTTGCTCATTCCTAT
>OMLC01073436.1:6425-17661 GCA_900302585.1 Regalecus glesne
TGCACCATCAAGAGTATCCTGACTGGCTGCATCACTACCTGGCATGGCAGCTGTACTGATATTGAGCAAAGGGCTCTGAAGCAGAGTATTCTTCTTATTGTATTCTTATTGGCATGGTAACCAATTCTCAACAAAATGTTTCTGATTTTGAACCATGACTGACTTTCATGATGAAGGAAAAACAAAGTACAACAAGCTTTTCATCTCTAAATTTGATTGGTAACTACATTTCTTTAAGTCTATAAAAAATATAACATCCTAAAAGGAAAAGTCTGCCCTTTATTACTTCCTCAGCTGTAAAGGGCCTTTTGTGTGATTCACAGCCTGTACTGCATGGCGGATGGGTTTCTGTCTCAGTGAGTTCACCAAGTATCGTTTCTGCTGACATTTTACATCCATCCTATCTACACATCGTGTCTCCTGTATTTAAACAGGAAATACACATATTCCGTTATTTTTGATTATAAAAAAAACATTGAAATGGTTGAAGTCATGTAGAAATTAGTCATAGCAGAGCTAAAGAAATCGAAAATTATTGGTATTTTTTTAACCATTTGTTGTTTTTTTGTTTTTCATGATGACAGAAGAGGCAGGCTCTCCTGACCGCTCGTCCCTGCTCCAGGTGTAGATGAGCTTTCTGAATAAACTTCTGATCCTGTTGAACTGATTCACCTCGTTTTGGGATCTCTGAAGATGTCCTCTGGTATATCTGTCACCAAGACTTTAGCAGCTGAGTCTTTAAGTCTTGTGAGTAGCAGTGTGGAGCCTCCATGGATTGGCCTTTCTCTCCAGGACATCCTACAGATCCTCAATCGCATTTAGATCTGGGGAATTTAGAGAGCAAGGCCTCACTGTGTAATTGTTGAAAATACGTTTTTTAGGTTCAATCATTAAATCAACTATAAAACATTTACCTTTGGATCCGGGGCGGCATAGCTCAGTGGGTAGAGTGGTCATCTGGCCATCGGAAGGTTACAGGTTCGATCCCTGGTCCTGCACATAACATGTGGAGGTGTCCTTGAGCAAGACACTGACCCCCTAACTACTCACTTGATGTATGTCACTCTGGATAAGAGGGTCTGCTAAATGCCTGTAATCTAATGTGACCTCACAGAGAGACGGCTAGGACCTGGTGGAAAAACACTAGTGGCTGACAAATGGAGTTCCAGTGAAACATGTAATTCATAGTAACTGACTTGATGGTAGCCACAGCCCCCCCTCAAGGTAAAACATCAGCAGATGGTCACGCCCATCGGATCAATCTGCGGAGGGGGTCAGGATCAGACGACATACACACACACACACACACACCATCGTGCTTCTCTTTCAGTTGTGAGTATTCAACCCAGGGCACATGTTGCAGTTTAAGTCTCATAGAGGACTCGGTCACAAGCAGTATGCTCCTTACTTAGCTTTTTTTTGTCCAAAGAGAGAGACTCACTCATTCAAAGACTGCAATTAGGAATTTATTAGTGAACATGTATTCCTTATTCCCCATTCATTAGTCTATCCAGTTATTGGTACTACATCTTACAGTCCCCCACCTCAAAATAAAACATCTTGAACAATATTCTCACCAAAAAAAGAACTGTGCTTAAATACTATAAAAATAAATCAATTGCACAAAATATGCCATTTTGCTTGTGATTAGCTCTGTGCAACACTTGTACAAAGAGAACATCAACAGCCACATTAAACTCAAGAGAAGAAAAAAAATTAAACGTAAGGCGTTGTAATATAAGCAACACTCAAAGCAACATAAAATCCAGGTAATTGTAATGTGACGTTGGAGCATTAGTCTTCTAAAATGGAGTGGATGCCCCGTAGCGTTCTGGCCAGGGCATCAGAATTCATTTGTTTGTCCACCAAGCCTGGTGAGGATAGTTTAATTTACAAGCCACATTTTCTATCAAAACCACAATGTTTGAATGATCGCCAGGAGTGAGAACCGCTTTCCACCAACAGATGGTTTATTGTCACAGTTGCCAATGGAAAATGCTAATTTACAGACCGCAGCCTCAACTTGCTCGTATTTGGTCCTGAATGTAATTGTAATTGCGTAACTGTTATTATAAGTAGTGTTTGTGCAGTTGACCAACAGAAATAAAAATGATTTTTTTTTTTTAAAAGTTGGCACACAGGGCCTGAAACTAACCATTCACTGATAATGTGTTGCGGTCGAGTCGTTATCTCGTCATTCTGGTTTGACTTCTAGCAAAATGTGTAGCATTTAAGAGTACAAAAGCCTGACTGGGCGAGGATCAGCTCCATAGTGTACACATACAGATCCAGTAGCTAGGGTTAATGTCAAGCCCTGGGGCCACTCCTCCTCTAGGAACGTTTAGCATTCTGTCCAGACTAAAACAGAAACAGTAAGTGCTATTTGGATCAGCTAAGTAACCATAACGACATTTGACAAAGCATTGCTCTCATCAAACCTAAAACATCTTTAAATAAAATGAGTCGATTAAAAACAGAACAAAGAGAAAACATTGGTGACGTTGACCCAGGCACTAAGCACGAGACGGGAAGATGAAGTAGAATGTAAATACAAGTCTATCATCACGCTGTGATACATGGCTGCTTGTCTCACTGGGTATACCAGTAATGATGATGACGATGATGATGATAACAGCAATAATGGCATACAGAGGTACTCCCTGTAGCCCGGCACGTCTCCCATCATCCCATGGGATCCTCACAAAGAAGCCAGAGACGTTATTTTCAAGACTTAGCTCCTCAATTGCCCTCAGTAGAACTGGAAAATGAATTGCTGGCAGCCTGAATCGGTTATTTAATAGTGAACGGAGTCCAACAAAGGATCCCATTGGTGAACCACTCAGATTTTAAGATAAACGGGTAAGGGGAATAAAAACCCAAGTGTCTATAAACAGGACTTCTATGCACATCGGCAAGTGAGAGCGACAGATCACAGACCCTGAGGTCAATGGTCAGTTGCATAGACAGTCCGAGAGATGCATCCCATCCTATTGATTTACTGATGAAAATACAGTACTCCTATAAAGATGAGTCCAAAGGGTACTCAAGGGAGGGAGATGTACTTTTGCATATCAGCAGTGGAGGATTTGATACATTTTCATCATCTTTTTCTCTAAATAGACAACTATTTATTTCTAAGGTGTCTGACTGAAGATCAAAAACTTCACCCCCCTTGGCTCAGATCTTGACTTCTGTTGTAATGTCAGGATTTCTCTCCAAATCCCACAGAATCACTTGTCTACTCACTGGACTGACTGGTTTGCTCACATCTTCTCTCCCTCTCTGCAATATTTATTGGAGTTTTCCAGTAAAGAACAGAGAGAGAGAAGACAAAAAAAATATTTTCAGAAAAACCTTCTTAAAGTCAATTTTGGCCGGAGCAGCCTTTGGAATCAAATGTAAAAGGACATAGCTGTTACTACAGCTAATAATCAGAGAGGGCTAGCAGAGATAGAAAATAAGGGATCTGTAACCTTATAATTGAGACACTGCCAACCCATTTTCTATCCAGATGGACTCCACCTGGTTAAGAGTGCAACATTCTTAACTCTTCTCCTATGCCTCCATAAATAAAAATGACCTGCCAAATATGGTGTTTATTAGCCCTCGGTTGTGTTCACACCATTGTTGGCTTAGCATCCCGACACCAAGACAGTTTAGACAAGTTTTCTTCCTGCAGTTCAATTTCACTTCAGTGTAATTATGGATGCATTAGGTCCTACTGGACCCAAGAGAAAGGCAAATGTCTATTAGAAAACAGTAACTTTATAAAAGTTTCACAGGTTTTGCTATTACTATGGAGCTAAATATGGAATGATAAACATCTGTCTTATCAAGCGATAATATTCTGGATCATTATAACCATCGAGCTTAAACTATTTTGGTAGGCGTGATATAATTCACTGGCAAAAGACCAGACCACGTAGGTAGGAAGGTAGAAGGAGAAACATGCTCTCCATGTTGACTTATGGGCTACTATAAATGAAGAATTCAGCTGATTTTTTTTTTCATTTGCCTAATATGAGAACGGTCACTAAACGTTTTATTCTTAGGTAACATAGGAATTAAGTCCCCCTGCATCCTTTAGAAAGTACCACCATCATAATATTGTGCTCACAGCCACAAGAGTAACAATATGTGCTTTTTAAAGAACGTCTACTTTGCACTACAATCAGTCACTATGGTAAGAAAAGGTGATAATGTGAGCCGAGTCATTTCATCACCGAGCACCGACTTTAACCTCTGAATGAATCCCTAAATCCACTCAGGATGGAGACATGAGGACCTAAAAACATAATCTTTTACACTGACATGAAACATGCTATGGTTGATACTAACCACAATAATGTTCAGATTGAGAGTTCACATTCACGAGTTCAGCTCATTCACAAGGCTTGTCCACTCTTTCCTGTTACACACCGACAGCCTGGCATCTGCACAAAGTCAATATGGCTTTAATCAGCTGTACACATTTCTGTACCCTTTCATACAAATCATTAATATTAAGCAGTAATGAACTTAAAATGCAAAAGCCATCCACAAACCGAAGCTTGAACTTTAATGTCATCTTCTAATGGGATATCTAACTAGCATACTTATGACTTGGTGAATCCAGCCTCATGTCCAGATTTATATTTAAACAGTTTGACTTTTAACCGTTTGTGGAAAAGACTTGATTTTTCTACGGTGGACGCAATATTCCTAATTATCGAGCCATGATTTTTCTTGGCATGGTGGGTTTCTGTGCTGGACCCTGACCTCCCAGGAGGTAGAAAAGCAAGCGTTTCCCTGAATTGAGCAAAATGTAAAACATCATTCATTCCACTTCCTCAGCCTCGAGAAGATCAGATCATTAAGTTTATTTATTGATACTATTCAATGTTAGTTAATTATTTATTTGTTTTTGTATCAGCCGACTTGCTGCCCTTGTTTGGATCCATTCTGGGTTTCTTTATATAGCTAAACTTAAGTAGCTGGGGGACACTTACTAAGATAACAATTAGCAGCTAGTGCATTTACCCAGTTAGGCATGCAGCCCAGCACAACCAACAGGACAACATTCACTTAGGTGTTTCTTTAACTATCCACAGTGCTAGGGCGTACCCTCCATGAACCACTATAGAAGTCTAGAGGAGTGTTTTGAGAGGCCAGGGCTCCCAAACCAAAAATAAAATTCCTCATTTGGGTTCCAAAGGTTTAACAAGCCCTGATATAGTTAATTCAATTTCAGAGGTAACAGTGGGGAGTGTTGAGCAAAGATATGTCCTGGATGAAAAATATTCTATATACATTGTATATATATTAACACACTGATACATTTCTTCAGTGGCTGGAGACCAACTGTTTTTAACGGTCAAGTTTACAGAGAAGGTGAAGCGTTCAATGATCTGAGTATTTTGAGTTTTACCTAAATTCATATGCTGTCTTGCTTTTTTTCCCCATCTGCATTCATAAAGAGGTGTCTTCCTCATTTTTTTTCCTGGATGATTTACGTTTTCCCCACTCATCATAAATTGCTCAGTTCCCCTCGGTCTACTTGTCAAAATACAAGCAATCGGGTAAACTACTTTTGTTTTTGGGTTATTATGTTAGACATAGCTGTCTTAACTAGATTGGTGGAAAAACCTTTAGTATTGCTACAATGATGCTTCCAGAGCAGTGAACAAAGATAGGAAGCTCGATGTTTTGTGTCCAAGGATGTGACATAAAGGCCAACCAATCAGCAATCCTGACCAATTGCCAAAGTTTTTTTTCTTGTTTCCCCCCCCATTTGCCCTCAAAATAATGCCTCTCAAAGAGCGGTCATCCACAATTGAACACTGGAGCTTTGGTTTGAACTATTCCCAATTAAGGCAGTGATACAGAAGCTGGTGAATTCAGGAGAGCAAATGTAAAAAGATTTTGCAGCAGACCCCAGAAACAAATGAGATGAATGAAAGGGAAAATGATTGTAGCAATGACTGCTAGAAAATAGGATTATTTACTTGTAAGAGGTGTGTTAAGGGGGATGTGTAGAGATTATTGTGCTCTAATCAATGAAGGTTGCAATGACTGGGGACCTTCTACTGTGATACAAAGACAACAGGATGGAGATGCCCAAGCGACAAAAAACACGAGTCATTTGACACTCGACAAGTCAAGAGTTTCCCCTTCAGTGAGCATTCTATTTATGACAATGACAACTTTGGAGCAGAGCAGATGAAGTTCATGACTACCGGTGATGATGAGAGAGAAGAGGGATAAGATTGGAATCACGGTTTTATGGAAATGCATACGTCTCTTGAAAGTGACATCACACTGACTGCATCCGTTTTCAGGCGTGGAGGGAGTTCATCTGAATCAAACATACATCTTTTGAATCCATGGTGGACACGCAGCTGCATTTTTTAAAAGGAGTAAGATAATGACAGGGGCTAGCAGTGTTTTGGTAATAGGTTGCTGTGGCGCAATAGGAATAGGATGAGGAGGACTGAAGGGAAAGCAAGCATGTGGGTCATTTATACGTCACTTCAGTTCAGGTCAGGATATGTCACTTCAGACTGCAAAAGAAGGGCAGGAGAAAGAGGTGGGTGAAGGCTAGGGGGCTATCAGTAGATGTCAGGCAGCCCTGTGTAGTTCCTATTAAAGTAGCCTCCAGTGTAGAGCCAGTCCTGAGCGCCAGTGTATGGGTTGGTACCCTGCCGGAACCACCTGGAAGAAAAATAACTTGATTAATAGATATAAAAATAAACTGATAAGACTGATAGATGAGGCATGTAGAAAGAGAGATACAAAAATATACAAAGTTAATCGGTAACCAGGTGGAAAAATGGTCTGTCTATAAGGGTTTCCAACTCAAAAAGATAAAAGCAAAATCCTCAACTTCTAAGCATATGCCTCTTCCTCCAAGACTCTTAATTAGGGCATCTTACCATATTTGTATTGTTTAAAAACATCCAGTTCACTGCACAGCTTCAATAAGATAGTTATAAAATGACATTCTATTCACACATGTTAATAAATAAAAATGTTTTAACAAATACAGCTGTTTAAATGACAGTTTCTTCTTGTGGAATTTTCTTTGCATATAAACATGTTCCGTCTCAGACCTAGTAGACCACTCCTCATCATTCTTTGCCCTCTCCTTCCTGGCAGCTCTCTGCTTCTCCTCCAGTTTCTCCTTTTCCTGGCTGGCCTCATCTGCAGAAACAAACAGTCAGGAGGCTTACAGGTAACAGCAAGCTAAAATGCAAGACTACATCACTTTTTCAAACGGTTAAGAATTCAACTTATGACTAATGTAACATGATTTGTGAGAACTTTTTTGCAAGCTAACCTTTGATACTTTCTGAATCAGTTTCTACAAGATACAAATTTCCTCCTGTCTAACTATATAATATCTACATAATTGATCATCTCACTAACGGTAAACTAAATCTTTGCTCCATCCTGACAAGAATATAACCTTTGCCTACCAAAATGACTCAATAACAAGTAAACTCTTTGGATCTATAACAGAACGACCAGGCATGGGAATTTTTTTTCTCCGTCAACTAATGGACAGCAGCATTGTCTCATTGTGCATTACTCCTGTGGCATTGTGAGTGAAGGTACTTCTATCTTAGTAACAATGACCATCACTTCACAGCAGGGACATAGCTTCAGTGAAGGTATTTTTTTATGCAGTTATTTCTATGACTGCTTTTTGGACTTCCTAAGTGTTCAAAAGAAAAATTAAAAAAAACTAAATCACTACACTGCTGATGGAAAGGTTAAAAACTCCATTACCTATTTTGCCGTTCTCCATGGCTCTAATGTCAGGCCTGAGGCGGCAGTCAGTGGGTGCCAAAATAGCTTCCATACCAGGTTGTAGCTCATTTAGACACATGGCAAAGCTAGTAAAATTATACATCTGGTGAAAGAAAAGAAAAATCAGAAGTTGTATGTGAATGTGTGTGTATCATAGTTGAACCTTTTTTTGAGCAGCCCATTATAAATCAAGAGCAAGAGAGATGGATCATCAGCCCACTCTGATTATGCACCAACCCACATTCTCAACACCCCCCAAGATCACTTCACAGTGTGTGTAGGCCTTGGTTAGCCTGGCCCCACCCATGTGGCACTCAGGCTACTATATGATGAGAAGACTTCATTTTTTTGTAGGATCATCCAGTGAATAGCAGTCACTGAATACTGTTTCAATTATCTGACTATGTGACCACTAAAAAGTTCCACCATCTTTTGAAACACAGACATCTGCTCCTGCTCCAATTTCTCTTCAAGCGGCAAGTAGCAGTGATACATAGATGGCTGCTAATTAACCTCTTTCCCCATTAGCAGCTGTACTCCTGACATTTTTTTCATCTGTCAGCTGGATAAAAACTGGTATCAAGAAATCAATAGCGAAATGACTGAGTCATTGAACTATAATGAAATAATTTCAGTGTTCAACACTAAGCTTGATTGCTTGGTGTAGTCATCTAAAGTAAGCTTATCAAAATTTTGGACTGTAGCAGCCAATTGCCTATTTCAATATTATTATTTATTAGGTATAGTTTTTGTTGGGTGTATGCTGATGTTGCTGTATCTAATCTTTAACATTACTGAGCACGTTAGTGCACCTCTCCCAATATGCTAGATTAATGACATTATTGTGTCGGTCAGCTGTATATGTATGTGAATATATGGCCACCATACCAGGCCATGCAATGCTGTCAACATTCGTCTTGGTGCCTTGTAACATTACCTGTGATGATCAATAAGGCCATTTTGACAAGTATAGCTGTAACGGTCAATTTTGATTGACATGTGCTCTTCTGAACCCATTAAATATGATTGGTCTTAGAAAGGCTAGGTGCACCGGATTTTCTCTGTGTCCACCCACAGTGATTTCTGCATATGCTACAGGTGTCTGCATATGTTTGTGGCCTGCTGATGACAAACCATTCACTTGCTCTTAAAATAACTCTGTATTAGTATTACAACACCATAGAGCATCCAAACATTATAGTTATGAGCGGTGGTATTAAGGTCTGGTGTTTTTGTATGAGTGTCAAAATATCAGAGTCCCTTTTTACTCCCAGTCCATCCCTAGAGTGTATGTGCATCAGGTGATGAAGTGCAGAACATTTAGTTCTACTTCTGAGGAAAGAAAAGTAGTATTGGGACTCTTGGCTGACATTTACCATACAAGAATGTGCACGTTAAGATGTGTGTGTGTGTGTGTTTTGTACCACAGAAGAATGTGCACATCTAGATTTATATATATGGGATATGTACCATAGATGAATGCGCAGGTCTAGATGCTATCCTCCACAGCAGAGTACTTCCTGGTATGACCGACACTGTCTCCTGGACCTCAGGCATGTCATCTGCATCATCGTTCTCTGTTCTCTCAGGCTCATCCTAAGAACGACCACATACAATACTATATCAGTGCAATTACACTTTGTCACATCCAAGGTTAAAATAGACTCAACACCTTCTACTGGTCATTGCTCCCCAGGACCATTTCATCATAACTTTCAGGGCCACTGATGAAGTCTTGTTTTGTTTTTTATGATCTACAATGCTGGGAAAGCAATTGTCCTTTAATTGGTCATTAAATGGTTACTTAAATTAAGCCAAATTCTGTCCTCATATATACTGATGGTAAACAGGTCTCTGACACCTTCCTCCACTTCCACCAAAACACCTGCAAAAAAGACTACACGTACAGATGGTCTTTATTTTAGGAGAGCAACGTTGGAATTCTAAAGAATGACAGCAGATAAGCAGGGGTGGCATGGCTTAGGAGGTAGAGGAGTCTGAGGCTTGGTGGTTCAATCCCTGGTTCCTTCAGTAAGTGTGTAGAAGTGTCCTTGAGGAAGACACAGGACTGCTCCTAACTGCTCAAACCCTGCAATGGAATGGTAACCTGCCCAGAGAGAGAAAGAGAGAGATCTCACCTGTTTTTGCTTTTTGTTATCTCCTCTTTTGTCTGCCTTTTTGTTGGCCTCGTAGACCTGAGGGTCCACACTCCAAACACACTCAGTCCACTTTCCATAGATTACACAGTGCTTCTTTTTACTAGACACAT
Source organism: Regalecus glesne (assembly GCA_900302585.1). NCBI lineage: Eukaryota > Metazoa > Chordata > Actinopteri > Lampriformes > Regalecidae > Regalecus > Regalecus glesne. The sequence goes on from OMLC01073436.1 coordinate 16,483, forward strand.
GTAGAGAAAACGGAGAGACAGTAGGGTGAAGATAATCATTATAGTGGTAGCAGTGACAAAATGATGATGGATGATGAGGAGGGGAGTGAAAAAAAGAGTTAAGAAAGTAGAAGTAAGAAAAAAAAAGTGAAAGATGACAGTAAACAGAGGTCTAGAAAAAGAGGGAGGCTTACTATGAGGAATAACTATATGGGTGTACCACTTCTTTAAAAGAGACCAAGTGCTCTAACATGAAATAAGCCAGCAGAAGAATAAACATTCTCACATATTCATTAAATTATATGCAATAAAGATACATTTCAACCTCATTATCCTTTACTAAAAAACAATCCGTGAATGACCCCAGTGGGTAATGAAAGTTTAACTTGTGGTAGAACTAGGAAGAGGAGTTGGTCATCATACCTCTTATCCTGAATGTAACCCTCAACTCTGTGAAGCTCCTTCCCAAACATCCCACAGGGTTTGAAGCTCAACACACACTTATCTCCAGTACTGCAGGCATATAAATCAGACAGGGAAAAAGGGGACATGTTTGCAAGAAACTATACGTTTTGAAAACTACATACATGATTTGTGTAAAAGTCAGACAAGTCAGGTACTTAACGTTCAAAGACTAAATTTATTTAAGAACAGAACCACAGAGCAAAGCAAATTAATCCTAAGAGGCAAGCTAATGAAGACCGGGTTGACAGGTTAAATAAACAGACCACCTGGAAAATATGAGGGTGTCCTCCACTATGTCACAATATTTACTACAGCAAAGCAGAGTGAAACACCTGGAGAGCACCAACTTCTGCCAAGGCCTTGACACCTCTGACATTCAACACCCTTCTCATAATAACAAGAAAGTTCACTTCTTGTTAGTGTGTGGTCTGGCTGAGGGTGTTGGTAAAGTGTTTGTAGTGGACTAGAGTGGCGCAGTCAACTGAATTGTGACACCTTCATTCCTCTCCATTCCAAACACTTCACCACTTGTTCTATGGCATCATATTTTGCAATTTCATACATTTATTCATTTGTTTTAATTCATATCAAATTTAACCACCAAATCTGATTTTTCCTCTAACCAAGGATCATCTGCTCACAAAATGTTATAAAATTCCATCCATTTCTGGGATATCTTGCTGGCCACCAAACAGACCAAGAGACAAGAGCAAAACCATAATCTCCTTGGAAAGG
>OMLC01073572.1:3496-15014 GCA_900302585.1 Regalecus glesne
TTACCTCCAAGATAGAGTTGGCATGTTATTATTATTATTATTGATAATAATAATAATAATAATAATAATAATAATCTCCTTTATAGGGACAGTGTAAGCAGTTAGGGCTTCAGGGTCTTGCTCAAAGGCACCTCGACACGCTTTATGAAGGAACCGGGAATCCAACCACCAATCCGCCCTCCCTCCTGAGCTGTATCAGTTTTCTGTGTTGATAAAGTTGTGATGATCCCGATGTTCAAGTTCAAAACGCCACAGTTTGTTTTGTATTGCCAATAACTCGTATTTTTATGGAGTGCGTCTATTTGGCATCTCTGGCCGAGTCTGAAGATGTCACCTGATGAACTGATTCACTCTTAGTGATTTCCTTACCTGGATTATTGAGCATGCATCAAGAGTTTGTCTAACAATTCTTGTAAAAAGACATTCGTCACCAAATGCTTTCATCCCTCAGCTTCAATGTGTCTCCTTACCAGTCAAAGGAGGGTTTCTCCCCGCAGTCGAAGGCATCCTGCAATTCTTTGACCAGGTTGGCTTGCCCTGGCAGCCTGAACAGGCCCTCCTCTTGCAGGCCCCACTGCCGAATGAAGTCGACACATTGCTCCACAAGCATCGGAGCAAGCTTATTCCCAAAGCGTCGCTCATATCGAACGGTCTCCTCGAGTTTCTGTCCAAATATACCTGCAACACAAATCACCACGTTTGATGGTGTGTTCAAGCCCTCTTCTAATGCCAATAGTTGTGGCAAAAGGGCCAATTAGTGCCTTTTTACTCATTTATTAATCAATATTTACAGCTAACTATCATAAAATGGTACCAAAATATGGATTTTGTAACATCTTTTAGAATTACACTGGTGACAATGAGGTCTAAATATAAGATTCAAGGACATTTTCACAGATTGAATCATCATGAGTTCATGTTCTGAAATTAAAGAAATAAATACGAGCTATCTAAATTGTATTTTTAATTAACCCAACAAGCCCATATAGATAATGAGTCTTCGTTTCACCATCCATTCACCAACCCATCCATCCATCCATCCACGCACCCATCCATAGATCGTCAACATAAGGTCAGAGCCATGCTGGGGTCTATCCCAGCACTCATTGGGTGAAAGGTTGGGAAACACCCTGGACAGGTCACCACTCCATCCCAGGACATGAGCAGCTAGGGATTCAGAGTCTTGCTCAAGGACACCTCAAAATGCTTTCTGCAGGGGCCAGGGATCGAACCACTAATCTACCGATGTCTAGACAACCACCCAACCTCCTGAGCTACGCCACCCACCAGCTTTTTGTTAAATTGAAGAAGACACGCGACATGTGCGTCTACTTTTCAGGTCAATGAAAAATAGGAAATCATTTAATTGCATTCTAAAAATCGCTAAAATAAACTGCAATTTTGAAAATCCATGTCTGACATGTAATCAACGGGTTAACAATCACCCCTATATTGTCCATCAACTCAAAATTCAGCCTTTCTTCATGATTTGAGCAAATCTGTAGACTTGTGAATTTTAATTTAGAATCATTACGGTTGAAATCTCTTAAATGATTGTGAAACAAGGTCAGCCTGGCTCCAAACTCAAATGTTCTCATCTTCCTTGTAATCCATGACAAAACATGACCAAGCCGGAAACACGTGCACTCGGCCCCAGTGTGCCGGTTAAATCTCTAACTTCCTGCTGAATAGCTCTCTCTTCTTTTGTCTGCCAGTGTCAGTAGCAAACGGCCGGTTCTCATGTGGATGCCGTACAAGAGGGGATTAAGGCCAGCCTTCCAGAGAGATTTGGATTCGCATACTTTTCCGGTCTCCAGATACAGACAGAGGCAGCTCAGAGAAATACATACACGTGGTGTAGTTAGGAACCCCTACGTGACTGAAGTGTGATGAGATTAGCAGGCTCCTCATGCTGTTACTGCATGAGTGTCTTGATGATGTGTTTTCATGACGGCCTATGACACGGACATTTTGTTTCGCCCCGACTCGGCAAATTTAAATTGTACATCAGCAGATGAGTTAACTGTGTGGAGCCTGAGAGCAGGCAGCAATAGATCATGGTGATGCACACTGGGACTTTTGTTGCTCTTTCACCGAGGCACAGCAAAGCTTAGCATGGTGCATTCAACTACCCGGACATGCAAATACATAAATTTATCGGTAGTAAAAGCCATGAAAAGACATGAAGCAGCATGCTGTGGAGAGCTGCTTTGTACCGAGGGGACAATTAGGTAAAGAAAGAGACGAGCAGTATCCATGACTGTTTACGGGGCCTGCACTAGCTCAGTGGTCGTGCATTTCAGAAAGTGATGAGCCAGAAGGTGTGGGTTCAAATGTGAGGAAGGGCATCTGGGCTTAATCCCCCAAGCTCCATCTAAGTCCACCCTGACAATGCCGGGACCAATCATCACATGTAAAAAAATGGATGTATTTTATCATCATTAAATATTGTTGTCCCTTAATCAGCCCCACATGGGGAAATGTGCGGTTCTTTGCATTCAACCCATCCTATTCAACCCATCCCAGCTCATCCAGCGGTGAGCTGCCACCATGTGGCACTCAGGGAGCAGTTAGGGGTTCAGTGTTTTCCTCAAGGACACCTCGACATGTTTTCTGCAGGGTCAGGGATCTAACCACCGACTTCTGCCTCACAAAGAAAGAACGGACCTCTCACTCACGACTCTGTTAATGATTTTCCTATCATACATCACTGATCCTCAGCGTAGCTCGGTACAGCCAATAGAGAAGGAGCTCGATACCCCAGCGCACTCTCATTGGACTTTAACTCCCAGCTCACTCACCCGTAGCACGCAGCACCTACCTCTCCTGAAACTGACACAACTTCGGATCTTTTGGCAAAACCGTCCACTGATGAAATTATGATAAGACAAAATACTGGAGGTCCCCAACTTGAAGTCTTTGTACTCCACCATTTTATCAACTGAATGAAGGAGCTGCGGCCGCTCGGGCTACTTATGGAGGCTGCGGAAGAAAATGTGAAAGTGTGGCGGACATGAAAGCAACAATCCGTCAGCTGAAACATTTTTCCGCGTCCATCCTCTGGAAAAACGTGAGCTTTGATCGATGCATGGCCCTGTCTTGCGTTGTCTTCCCTCTCCTCGGGGTCCATCAGGTCGTGCCGTCCATCTCCCCCTTCACCGCTGTTCCTCCTCCGTCTTTCGTAGCATCCCCGCGAAGAACAGCTTCAAACGACAGGTCTGAAGTCGTGTTTCTGCTCTCGGGTCCTCAGGGGAATCAGAAGTATGTACGCAGGCGACGCCGAGCTCCAGCAAAGACAAGACGCCGCACACGGACCAGACTCCCACATGAAGGTGCGGTTTATAGCGGCAGGGAAACCAATGGGGAGGAAAAAAAAGAAGGTTGAGCGACTGCTGAACAAGGTCATCCCTCTCGACTTTCTAGTCATGAGTCTAGGAATGTTTGGCCGGGTCACATGGGGCACAGCGTGTGCGCTGCCTCATGGTGTGAGTTGCATGCTACCTGGGTGTTGTGGCTTAGACACGGCTCTCTGCCCTCACATGCCGCCGTAAGAGTGGCATGTCTGCACCGCGGGCAATTAACAGGCACCTTCCATACCCAGACGCTGCGCCGACGACCCTCGGCGGCTGCTGCACTCCCTCTGCCGCGATGCCACGAGCGCACAAGCCTGGCAGAGCTGGAAAGCATGTCCCCGTAATACCGAATTCATGATATCCAGAGCGGTTATCTCCTGGGAGTGTGGCTTCACCGTAATCTTGTTAGATTTTATAATTCCCTGGTCTTGCTGACTGCATTATGGCAGAATGACATACTTCTCTGAACTCATTTGACCACTTTGATTCCGTCAAATGAACCGTGAAGGCCCGCTCCTGCTTTGTCATCACGTCCACACTACCGTGGATCATTTCTCTGCGTCTGATTTTATGGGGATTTGTTATGAAAGGGATAATGGCCGTCCTCAAAATACCATGGTATTACTGGAAATGGAACACCGTGGTCAGACGTGGACTCCTAAACATGGAGGGTTTTAGAGTCCAACAGAGGTGGGGCACCGTCTTCGCGGTGGCAGGTTGGTCCTGGTGGCAGGGGCTGATACCAGCGTGACTGCCGAAGGCTAAATGAAACTCCAGACTATGGAAGAGCCACCTAACGCGTGTCGGCCCTCATGCTGCTTTTCTCTCAGGGTGATCTCCCCTAGCCTCAACTTCCCACAAGGCAGCAGGGCAGTGGTTGGCCACGATCAGCCTCTGGGGACCACTGAAGAGATCTCCTACCGAGTCAGCCTGAGGCTGAATCTGATGTATTTACATTCTAAATGCTGTCCCTAGAAATGAGATTATTAGTTATTATTATTACTATTACTATTATTACCATCATAATAATCAATGATGATAATAATTATTACAATCATCATCATCATTATTATCATCAATATAATTATTATTATTACTACAGGTAACAAATTCACTGCACGGAATCATGTTAACTCTTCCAATTGATACTGATTTTTTTTTTCTTTCTGGTTAAATGTACTGCATACGTATGAATAATGTGTGTATGGTCAAGGTTAACCTCTCTTTTGTTAGCCAATATAAACTACTTCGGTGAAGTTATGAAATCCATCCCTCCATCCATCAAGCTTCTTAAATTGGCTGATTTTTAAATGATTATGATACCGTTAATGATGATCTATTATGTAATGTTTTCCTGAAACATGCCAGCAGAGGTTTCGCAAAGTGCATACAATTCTAATTTGTTAGGGTGTGGGTCCATCTGAGGAGCCGAGGAGAGATGTGTGGGGAAAAATGTCAACCATCCATGCAGAACTTAGTATGTGCAGAGGACGAGGAACCTTGACCAGTGTCGATAAAGAACGCTCAGTTTAAACCACTGATGCAAAATCTTTGACCCTGCATGTCTCTTTACCATCACACTAACTTGATGGCGTGATGAGGATGCTATCAGAGGGCCATCATCAAACTCCAGCTTACAGCAGACAGGCTGACGGTTGATGGTTATGGAGAAGGATCACACCCTAATGTAATATTTAACTTAGAATTTCACATTGTCTAAACCTCCAACATGCATAAAACCCCATGCAGTCCCGAGTGCTACATCTGAATCAACACTGTCTTGACATATCATTATCATACGCGTCACCATTCAGAGGTCCATTTTTTGCATGTCCCGCTTAGTCCCCGCATTGTTTGGGTGGACATGGACTTGGATGGAGCGTGGGAGATTAAGACCGGATGCTCTTCCTGGCACCCCCTGGTGGGTCCAAACCCACAAAGTCCGACTCGTCATTTCCCGAAGCACGCGCTCTACCGCTGAGCTACCATGGCCCCCCGTCATCTCCATCCACATTTACCCAAATGTCAATGACCGTAGGGAATGACCAGTCAAAGAATGCACTGTGTGACTTGCAGAAAAACAAGTCTCGGACACGAGTGCTTGGCTGTCGAGTTATATGGACATGTAGAGATCCAAAACATCACTTCTCCTTTACTCCTGTGCTCAAAGGATATATCCTGTTCTTTTCTTTTTTTTTTACAACCCGCGTCTCGTTTCCAACGCAAATCAGTTCCAATATCATTTCCCTCAACAGCTAAATATTAGAGATCCCAGACACTTGATGACAGTTGGTCTCTGCTTTACAATGACATCTTATGGAGTAGAATTCATTAACCTGTCCTTTCAACAAATACCAAAAAAAAAGAGGCAAGCACAAAAACACCAAGTGTCTCAGGTAGTCCTTGTACACAGTATTCCATTATCCAAGACTCTCGGTTGTACTGGCTGGGTAGTTTATCAAGGGTAAAAAAAGTAAGATGTTCATTCATGAATATTGAACGGTGAAAAATCTCAGCAATGCAGTCGGCAAATAATCGCTCATATGCATTTCGAGAAGCAACTTAAACTTTTTCAAAACTGGGTTGAATGGAACTTGTTGAAACACCCCGTCTGACTGTTCTATCTCATGACTCGGTCAAACATTATTTTAAAGCAGAGTACAGCGATGGTCAAAAACCTCCAGTGATGCCATAACTATGACACGGGATGGTGAAAATTATGAAAAATAAGTGGAGCAAAAAAAATTAAAATAAAAAAACACACCAAAAAACAAAAAAGCAAAGTTGTCCCTAATGGCACCGCACCAGACCGAGAGACAGGAGTCGGACAACGGCTACAAACTACACATTCTGCAGCGTAAGAGAAAGTGAACATAAATAGCGGCTATCGGAACAGAAAACATAAACTGCGCGGCCATGCCGAATTTCTATTCATGGGACGGTTTACGAATTCTCCCCCTCAAACACCAATTGTCCAGACAATAAGGAACAGTGTAAATTATGACCCGGACTGCATGCCGACCCTTCAAGATAACCTTTCACCTCTACAGTGAGGGAGAGGCTTTCCCACACACAGCAACAACAAGACAGATGCAAATTACCATCAGTGACTTCTCCAAAGATCCAGATTGAGAGGCCACAGCTGCACATTTCTCGGGGAGGGGGTCTGATCTCAAACTTTTCCTTTTCCAAGAGTTGGTCCAGGCAGGTCAACAGCTAATTCAACATCGTGAGGAGAGCGCTCAGCAGAACGTGACAGCAAAACTACGGGGGGATCCCGGCTCCGATTCCGTTCCAGGTCAAAGACAGGGGCTTAGTGTTGGAGCTCCCTCTCCGTCTATCAGTCTCCGGCAAGTGAACAGGGCCTTGGATTTTAATCACAGCTCAGGGGCATTGACTAGCCAATAGGCTCTCTGTTTTTCTCCGCTGCTCCAACAGTATGTCAGAGGGAAAGGCTGGAATATGAGGCTTTGGCTTTGTGTGCGAGTGCGAGTGTGTGTCTAAAACAGACAGGGCTCTGCTCCACTCCGGCGTGGAGCCACATCTCTCCAGTGGCATCTTTGACAAATGGCTCGTCCTTTTGAAGAGCAGTCAACTGCAATGGACATCAAACTCCCTGCACTGAAAACAGAGGGGCCAACTCAGCGTCATCTATTCAAAGTGCCACTGAGAACTGCCTCGCACTGCCCGTCCCCTCACAGACACTGGACTAGTGCCCCGCTCATAGACAATACAGGGCAATATCAGGGCTGAGCAGTCAATGACGTGCCACGGGAGCCCAGCAGGAGGCACAGTGATCAACACATCCATGCCACACAAGTCAGAAATAAGTGAATAAGTACAATTGGAATCAACAAATTGCTGGTATATAGGATGTGGCAGTTGATGACTGTCCATGGTGAAACACCACGTCTCATAGCCAATCTGGCAACACGAAGCTATAGCTTCTTCTCATCACCCTATTAAAATAACGTTTTTGGAGAAAACAGCAAAAGCGCTACATGATTTCATCCATATATAAATGAGTTGGTTGGTCAATCGTTTCTCAGACTTGTACTGACCTCCGCCAAATGGTGCCCATATTACCCTGCGTATGGTTTTCACCCAATCCTCCATGTCATTCTGGGTGCTGGCCATGAGAAGGTAGGTCTCATGGTTGGCTGTCATCCGCTCCCTGTCTCCCCCTGTTGAAATATTTGATAAATTAATAATAGTGATAATAATAATGATTATAATAATGATAGTAGCAAAATGTATTTTTTTTCCACTCTGAAATACAGAACCACACTATAAAGACATTTGATCCATATTGGATTTCCCATTGGCTGTGTGGCTAAAATCTCTACAAGATATTCCCCGATAGGCAGTTACATTGTCAGCTGAAACGGAGTACACGGCTGTTTACTGATGCTTGTGGCAAAATTAAAATGAAATTAACATTAAAAATAAAATAAAAACATACAATTTGTGATGAATAGTTAAAAAGGGGTAGGAATAAAACGGTGCGTACTTCTTCCTACTCCTTTTTCAAATAGGCTACGCTGTGATTTGTTTATCTGTTTCTCTTTTTGTTGTCTATTTTTCTATCTTCTGTGTGTGTATGTATATATATATATATATATGACAGATGTGCAATGGATGTTATGTATACAGAATAAAACATCATTTACAGCATGCCACACACAGAGGATAACATAATTGTAATGGACTTACAAGAGATATAATAATAATAATAATAATAAATAATAATAATGATAATCTCCTTTTTGAGGGAAAAGGCATATTAATGAGCATCTAGAAAGCAAATGCACTGGGCTTTGGAAAATAGAAAGCTGGATGTGCCAGGAACACCTCACTAGGGAGGTGGCCATGTGACATCCTTACTAGATGCTGAACCACCTCAACTGGCTCCTTTCTGCATCAAGGAGCAGTGACTCTCCTCAGAGTCCCTCATGGATGACTGAACTTCTCATCTTATCGCTAAGGGAGACACCAGACACCCATTTCAGCTGCTCGTGTGTGCCATCTTGTCCATATCTTAAAATAAAGCACCCTTGCCTTATTCCATCAATCCAACCATCCATCCTCAACCGCTTGGCTGAAGTTGGGTCAGGGAGTCACGCTGAAGCCGATCCCAGCACTCATTGGGTGAAAGTTGGGGACATGCCCAGGACAGGTCATCATTCCATCTCAGGGCTTACGCAGTTAAGGGTTCAGGGTCTTTCTCAAGGACACTTCAACTACACTTCCTTCAGGGCCCAGGGATCAGACCACCGAATCAACTGATCACTAGATCAGCATATCCAAATATCCTTTCAATAGGCTGTCCTCAGATTAAGGAGGAGGAGGGTTTATGCCGATGCTGCGAAATGAAGATTCCGATTTCACGTTCATACCGTGCTCACAGAAACACTTTGACGCCAAATTCGATATGCCGCACGGTTCAAATCTGCAGTTACCTACCCGTGAAATCACAGCTAGCTCAAATGTGGAGAGGGCCTCGGGGATGGAGACCAACTGCTATACTTAGAGCCAGTTTCTGACAATATGATTTACGCTCCCTGTCAGTCTGGTTGGCTTCTTGTTAGCAGAATACACATGCTAACGGGCCTCGCGAGGCATGCGCCATGTTCAGTGTTTAGTATTCACTTAGCTCCAGTAACAAACAACTGCATCCAACATAAACTCGCTGACAATGATTAACTCGGTAATTGCGGCCGTGTTCTGCTGACACAAGGTTGCAGCCAACAAACTCCGAGACGTTTCAAACAAAACCCAGTTCAAAGTGTCACCAAGACAGTGGAGCTTATTCTCTGGAGTTCCGCTGTACAGCAGCAGTGAGCTCAACCACAGCGCGGTGCTCAGGGGGAAGTTGGGGGTTCACCGTCTTGCTCGAGGGCACTTTGACCTGCTTTCTGCAGGGGCCGGGGAATCGAACTACCGATCTCTCATCACCGGACAACCACCCTACCTCCTGAGCTAACCGCCCTACATTAGGCCAGGCATCCCCGCCCTTATAAACAATACAGTCGTATGACGGCCGAACCTGACGATGGTCTCGTACGCAAGATGGCCCTTGACTGGTCTTTCAATGGTAGTGAACTACGTACAGAAGGTTGAGGGAAAGTTGCATAGCTCAGTGGGTAGAGTGGTCATCTGGTAATCAGAAGGTTACAGGTTCGATTCCCGGTCCTGCAGAAAGCGTGTCCTTGAGCAAGACACTGAACCCCTAAATGCTCCCCGAGGGCCAGCTCACTGCTCCTATACAATAGGTTGGGTTAAAATGCAGAGGAATACAAATTTCCCCTCATGGGACTGATAGGGGAATCCATTTTTGTTCCCTTTTGTTTTTGAACAGAGGGAGGAGGGGGCTGCGAGTGCATCTGTCACCACCTTATGCTAATGTGATTGCAACTATTCCCCAATCCTCTGTACGAGTGATGAAACCAAACACATTGCATCCAGATGAACCGATTCAACTCGTTTGCCGACCAACAATGGTTGCTATTGTCAAGATGAGGAGTAAAAAGATCCATTTCATCCAGATTTTCATCAACAATTGGTGAAACCAATGCAAACCCCCCCGAAAAAAACCGCCACGGATTCCCATTTGCGTCCATAGGCAATATATTGGATGACCGTGCACATCCCTCTTTATCCGTCCAGCTGCTGATGTATAGAATGAAAGTCTTTACAACTCGACCATCTGACGCAATGCACCTAATCTCTGCTGTCAGCACTTAGCGATATAGGGTGTACACATGTGATGATGATGATGATGATTGTGTGTATCTCTACGTCTGTGTATGTGGTTGCACATGTGTGTGCAGGGACCCATACTTGACCCTGCACAAGCCAACTGGTCTTTTATTAAACCTCCTCTAGCGAGTGAATCATTAAAGTGATGGATTTTTTTTTAATGAGTAAATAAATACAAACTTTTACTGTCATGTCTCACTTTTGTTTGTCCTCCACACGTTATTTCTACAAATAATTCCTTACGTGGATGATAGCCAAGTCCTGTCATATGCTCACAGGCCGATCTAACAGGTCACCACCTTCAGCAAACACCCGCTCCCAACCCATTGTCCGTAGCAAACAAGAAAAAAAGACCTGGTTTTGGATAATAAAGGTAGGTCCTCCAGAGACCATGTAAAAGTGACCTTGACCAAGACATTGAACTGCTCCTGATGAGCGGGGTGGTGACTTGCATGGCAGCCTCTGCATTTATTGTATGGTGTAAATGGTTGGTGGACAAGATAAGCACTCCGGACGGAGTCCATTTTGGATCCTCAACCCCCCGACTTTTAAGATAAGTTTCTTATTCTATTTGCCACTCTAAATTATGCCTTTGTCTTCACATCCTGTTGATAGCAGAACTATATAAACTGCAGTTACAAAATTCATCCATCATAAACCGCTTATCCAAAGTCAGGTCACGGGGTCATGCTGGAGCCCATCCCGGCACTCATTGGGCGGAAGGTGGGGAAACCTCCTGGACAGGTTGCCATTCCATTCCAGAGCAGGCCTGGGGGATTAAAAGCCCCGTTGAGATGCCCTTCATGATGCCCCACAGTGGGCTCTAACCCACAGCCCCTGGCTTTTAACTTCCCGAAGCATCCTAATCGGTGGGTGATGAAACAACACGTCTACCTTGTGGATCGCTTCATAGCATCTACAATCGCTCTGCAAATAAATTATCCACAGCAGCCCACCTCCTCCAGGGGCTGTGGTAGCTCAGTGTCAGAGCACATGCTTCAGGAACTGACGAGCCAGAGGCTGCGGGTTTGAACCCACCACCGAGGCGTCAGTAAGGCCACCCCGTCTGAATCCCCTAAGCCCCATCTAAGTCCATGTCCACCCCACCGACCACCCGTTTACAGCAGACGTCCCCCCAAAAGAAGAAACAAACAAACCCCTGGCACTTCCTTGGCCGCCACGTTTCAAAACGTCTGCAGTTGCTGGTCAGCCCACTCATCTTCAACTCAGCTTCATTATCTGCTGCTGATGAGTGTGTGATGGCTCTCCACCCACGTGGTACCGACTTCCCCTCAGAGAGGCCACCTCAGATCGCTATCTCTACAGACCAGACATTATTGACAGTAGACTGAACTGACAGCCACACAGTCTGGTTATGATGGCAAGCCCACCCAACTCAACCCCCA
>OMLC01073607.1:8988-19332 GCA_900302585.1 Regalecus glesne
TCTCTCTCTCTCTCTCTCCCTCTCCCTCTCTCTCTCTGTCTCTCTCTCTCTCTCTCTCTCTCTCTCTCTCTCTCTCTCTCTCTCTCTCTCTCTCTGCCTCCACACTCCTTGACCCCTTTAGCCTTTCTTAATGGGACTTCCATTTATTAACTTCAGGTTTACCCATTCACGTGCACGTGTAAGTGCACGTTCACACACACACACACACACACACACACACACACACACACACACATGCCTGATCAGGCTCCTGATCCTCACTATACTTCATCATTGTTGTCAGCAACTGGCTGCAGAGGGCCACAATTTATCCCTCAGTATGCTTTCATCAGACACACACAGACACACACACACACACACACACACACACACTGAGAGCGAGCTGCATCACAGCAGTGCCTGTAAATAAACTTCTGGCAGGGAGTCGTTGCGGTCCCTTGCCATGTGCCGTTAGGTCGTCATCAGCCCTGTTCTTGTTTATCCCTCCTTGAGAACTTCTCTCAGGCCAACTGGAGCAAATCTGGAGAGAACTGGGCAAATATTACGAGCGCTGCCATGTTTCAGCTGAATCATTGAGGTGAAACCACGACAGTGTCACAAATCGGTTGGAGGGGATCCTCCGACATCCTTTTCTCTCTTTCCTGTACGGCACGGGTGAAGTTAAAGGCCGTCGGCTGGAGTCTGTGCGGATGAGCGTGAATCCGGAGTGGGTTTGGACGGGCTACAGAGAGCTTGTTCAAGCGTTCCGCTTGTCAGGCACGTATGGTGCGGTGTGCCGAGGTGTGTCGTGCACAGCCGGGTGTTGAGTTTCAACGTTCTCGCCAAATAAACCAAAGCTCCCTTAAGGATACGAAAGACTGAGAATGTGAGCAGATTTATTCTGAAAATTAGGAAAACAGCGGTTCACGTCTTCAAAGGCTTTTGGGGGTGGGGATACACAGACGAGGCCCAACATGATGTGATCATGTGGAGGTTTCAACCTGGGACCGCTCCGGGGGAGATGATGCGAGTGTCTGGACAGGCGCTTTGCAATCCCCCCAGAGAGGGCTTTCAGACGGATCTCTTGGTCAAACTAACGCAAAGTCTTATGCAGGCTTCTGTGTGCAGTCTGCCTTTGCCCCCGAGCAAGGCAACCGGAAAACGAACCCGAGCGGCTCCCCGGGCGCTCCGGCTGCTCACCGCTCCCATACAATAGGGAGGATGGACTGCGTACGGCTAATATCAAGGCGGGAACACAATTTCGAATAAAGCGGGTTGATTGTTGCATTAATTAATCGTGAATTAATATCAGTGGGAGGTGCCTGAGGAGCACGGCCAGATGTTTGGCAGCAACGATGGACCATCCACCTGTCCTACCCCTCCTCAGGAGCAGCATGAGAACAGTCTCAGTGAGGTCAGTGTCTAGCAGCCAGCGACAGCCATGGTCTCTCCAACCCCCTCCGTCTGCGGCCTGTAGCTACGCCCAGCCTCTCTCCATCAAGGGAATCAATGAAGGGCCACACGCTGCATGTCTTCCTAATTGGAACTGATGTAATGTGTTGTCAAGTGGTGGCCGTTTGGTTCTCTTCGCTCAGATTTATTTGTCCCCGTGTTGCCGCGAGTGACGATTTAGAGACCCATTCCACGCAGGCTGGCCGCGAGGGCCCCTCGTAGTGTTTTATGGCTTCCTCTTATGTGTTTGTGGTCATGGTAAATCCAGCCTCGATGCGAGCGAGTTGGAAGAAATGGAAACTGACCCGAACGAGCTAGTGTCGTGATGTGTCGGAGTCCAATGACGATCTGAACGACCCTGTCCCGAGGGGACCCTGGTGCTAATAGTATAGCAGACTGCATGGAGAGCAGGCCGGGATGTCCTCTTCACTCTGATGGAGGAGAAGAGAACTGACACCAAAGAAGGCCCATGAGTGGAGGTGTATAAATAATACATGAAATACCCCAGGGTTAGGAAAGTTGGCCTTATTTCTGTGAGTGTGTGTCCAAGTGTCTCTGTTTGCGAGATATTTGAGGATATTTCTGACATCCTCTGCTTGGGGAGAGCCAGGGGAAATGATTTCCCAAGCCTGAATTGAGCAGAAACCAGGATTATTGGCGTTATTTTAATCCGGTGAAGGTTTAAATGTTTCCTCACATGATTTGAATCTCTGAAGGATTTTAGAACCTCTCGACAACAAGACAAGGGATTTTTTTGTGATTTTAGGAGGAGGGGGTGTGGTGTTCATGTTGATGTGTAGCCCTCCACCTCCCCACCCGTGTCATCAAGAGTCGGCTCCACTGGCATGGGCTGAGGTGGGTGGGGGCGCGGCTGGAGTCCCTCTCCGGTCCCGCGGCGCCTATGCGGGTCAGTCTCATTAAAAAAGGGCTGCGGTCCAAACTGTGGACAGACCAACCGATGCTAATAATTCAGTGATCTAGATGAGTGTCTGGCTTCCTCCAATCTGCAAACTAGGTTCCTCATCAACACTTCTGGAGTCACTTTTTGTGCCTTTCCCTCGTACATGTACCAGACTGAACGAAGTTGTAGTTAAGATATAGGTTCTGTAGGGGCGCTGTAGCTCCGGAGGTAGAGCAGCTGTGTAGTCATTGGAGGATTAGTGGTTTGGTCCCCAGCAGAAAGCGTGCCAAAGTGTCCTTGCTCCCGGCTCCTATACGATAGGATGGACTGAATGCAGGGAATACAATTCGCTGTATGTATGTACAGTGACTCTTGATAAAGCTTCTCCTTTTCTTTTTCTCTTCCTCCTCCTCCTCCTCCTCCCCCTCATCTTCTTTTTCTTCTCTTCTTCTTCTTCTTCTTCTTTTTCCTCTCTTCTTCTTCTTCTTCCTTTTCTTCTCCTTCTTCTTCATTCCATATGTATGTGCTGTCACTGTTAGCCGCTTCTATCCGTCTCTGTTGCCCTTTCACTTCACTTTAACATTGCTTGGTCACGTATTTGTTTATGTTTTTTGAATTTTCCATTTCCGGCACTAGTTTCCCTGCTTTCAGCTTTCGATCTCTTTTTTCCTTGCTTCAATTTTTAGCGGAAGAGAGAGGTCTGTAGTACGTGTCACGACCAGTCCCAGCGTTGTGGGGGCGGACACGGACTTGGACGGAGCTTGGGGAATTAAGGCCGGATGCCTTTCCTGACGCCCAGCAGTGAGCTCCAACTCACTGCCTCTGGCTTGTGAGTTCCCAAACCACACACCATGGAGCTACCATGGACCCCTATTTCTAGCGGAAGGTACTTCCTGTAAATATTTCTCACATCATTAAGGGTGTACAGCTAGGAGCATTACTCCAGCTCTTATTAACATGCTTGCTGGACCTAATGTGCTGCAGACATAACCAGTGGCCCACCCACCATGTCCCTTTATAGGAGCACATGTATAAAGATGAGAAGGATGATGATCCTTAAAGATGAGAGGATGTGTTGCTGTGTGTGAGAGATGGCTATAGCGAGAGAAGGATTCTAAATATGGAGCTGCTGGGCAAGAGGAGAAGAGGAAGACCAATGGGGATGTTTATGGATGTGGTGAGGGAGGACATACAGGTGGCTGGTGTGATAGAGGAAGATGGAGAGGACGGGAAGAGATGGAGATGGATGATCCACTGTGGAGACCCATAATGGGAGCAGCTGGAAGTAATTGTAGAAGTAGATGTGTGAGAGACTATCGTCGAATGCAATAGATAACCTACCCCGTTTGCATTTCTAACAGCACCTTAAATGGGTACTGTCTGGAAGATTAGTTTGTAGGGCAGTTGATGTGCATTTAGGGTAAATCTCCAACGCAATCCAGAGCATCAGTCACTGTTGGTGCATGTGAAAGGCTTTACTAAATTCCCTTTCCTGACTGGATGGTACTTTGGGATGTTGTTATCCAACATTTCTCCAACATTATCCACATTCCAATTGAAAAAACCCCCACTTTTTTCTGTTTCTTCGAAGGGCAAGGCACTGCTCCTTTACATAGAAAGGAGCTAGCTGAGCTGGTTCAGCATTTAGTAAGGATGCCACCTGGTCTCCTCTCTAGTGAGGTCTTCCAGGCAGGTCCAGCTGGGAGGAGGCCACGTGTTGACAGAGGACCAGGTGGAGGGATTATATCTCCACACTTGCCTGGGATCACTTCAGGATCCCGAGTCAGAGCTGGTGGATGTGGCCAGGGAAAGAGGAGTTTGGGATCCATGGTTGAAACCGCTACCTCCACGACCTGGCTTTGGATAAGCAGTAGATGATGGATGGATGGATCGATGGACGTTAAAGGCCAGGTAGTCATGTTGATTGATGTCTTCATATACTAAATGCTCTATATCATTAATAACCAAGCTTGCCAAAAAGACCAAAGGGGATCACAACAGGTGCATTATGAACATAGAAAGCTTGTGAAACTATTAAATGTAAGATGATAAATGCAAATGTAGAGCATGGAGACCTCCATTATAGCAGACCACTGGGGAGTGAGTGATGAGGATAAAGTAGACGAGAAGGAAAAACACCCAGGATCACTCTGAGATTATACAACCGTTCTATTCGGCTTTAGTCTTTGCTGAACTCACTGACTTGGAGAGGAGCCTGTGTTTTACTGCAGTTGTCGTGGTGATGTGAAATCGCCACCATACCAGGGCCATTTGTCTCTCTTTGGTTTGCGGCTCTCCGATTCCAAAAAGGCTAAGGCAACACGGCCAGCAACTATTGTTTTGACACGTCTGCTGTTTCCTATTCTCCATGTGTGCTTGCAAAGAAATCCCTTTGGTACGCTCGGAAACAACACGCCGTGCATTTAACTCCCGTTTCTCTGTTTTCATCACAGGTTGCAGCCAGGTTCCAGCTTTTACTGGAAAACAGTCGACCACATCATAGCTCCATTAATTTGATGCGGCTCTAACTGAGTTGGATGAGAGGATGGATGGCAAGGGGTCTGTGATGCCTCCATCTTGCTCTCAGAGTGAAAGCATTAAGTCACCCATCAAAGTCATCATGTCCCTCACCGATAGGACAATCAGACCCTCTTGAAGAACTCAATTCGGATTATGCCCTTGTCCAAAGCGCCAGTTCACTGAGTGCTAGAGTCCTACGGTATGGGGCGGCATGGTGGCTTAGTGGTCAGCACTGATGCCTCACAGCATGAGGGTCCTGCGTTTGAATCCCATCCTGGGTCCTTACTATGTGGGGTTTTCATGTTCTCCCTGTGTCTGTGTGGGTTTCCTCCCACCATCATAAAGACATGCATGTTAGGGTTGATAGTCCTGCCTGTGCCCCTGAGCAAGGCAGTTGGAAAAAGAAGTGGAGCTGGTACCTGGGTGTTACAGCTCCTCTTATATAGTAGGATGTGTTGAATGCAGAGAACAGATGTTGTGTGTATGTAGAAGGACAAAGGTGTCAAGCTTCCTGTGGTTGAGGGTCAATATTGGTCTGTTGTAGACCCTGTTGCAGAGCCACACTTGTCTTTATGGTTGGCTGGGTGTGATTATGACATGTGACAGGGTTTCTGTATAGGGGGGGGGGTCACTGTACTGTCATCTATATGTACCTTCATGGTGTCCATCCCAGATCATGGTGACCCTTTCTAAGAAGAAAAAAAACGACCTTAACCAAAGTACGTAAGAAGGTGATATTCGTGAAGAAATGTACATGCGAGGAAAACTTTCTGCTTCTGTCCAAATCTGTTGGCAGTGGTCATCAGTAAGACAGAGCTAGCTTGACTGTCCTTACCCTGATATGACAGAATCACATTCAGGGTGGTCATGATGTCAGAAAGAAAGGGGGCCACGGTAGCTCAGTGTTAGAGCCCGCACATTGGGAACTGATGAGCAAGATGTTGCCGGTTCAACCCCACCACAGGGTGTCAGGAAGAGCTTCTGGCCTTAATCTCCATGACTCCATCTAAGTCCACCTCCCACGACATGGGGACTAATCGTGACACGTAGAACGGACCTTTCTCTCTCATGAAGTCTGAAAGAGTTCGTGTCATACAAATGTTGTTTTGTCTGGTCCTTGCACTGTGACCTGCTGATCTCACACTTCCTGCACCGGGGGCCCCGAGCCAGGCTTTATACACCATGCATTTTAAAGTGCCCTGAGTTTGAGGATGGAGGGAAGAGCTTATAGAAGTTGATGTTTTGGAGGATCTTTAGCGGGAGGTTTCAGGCTCACATATCACATGCATTTTTTTTAGATTTCATATGATGGAGGAATACCTGTAGTAAGACCTGTGATATAAACGTCTTTATCAACTTGATTTCAATACGTAACAGCACAAAGATTTACAGAAGTGGTTCCATCCGTCTAGCCATCCATCGTCAACCTCTCATCCAAAGCCGGGTCACAGAGTGTAAAGATTGTAAAAATTAGGACATGCCCGTCTCTGGTTGTTCACATCCATCTTCCTTTAGGGCTCCATGGCTCAGGGTCTAGATCAGGTCCTAGTAATCCGAGGGTCAGTGGTTCCCTTGCTCCTACAGAAAGCATGTTGAATGTCAACATGCAATAAGACATCCATGTGCAAGTTGAACTTCTTTGTCCCCGCCTCTGTTCTGCTTTCCACTTTGCTGCTAATAACACTGCAAATTCCCCTCCGTGGGACTGATATTGGAATATCTTATCTAGCCTTATCTTAAGTGTCCTTGAGCAGGACACTGAACCCCTCTCCAGCCGCTGCAGCTGCCCACTGCTCCCATTACAGCAGGATGAATTAAATGCAGAGGGCAAATTTCATTGTAGGAATACAATGACCAGACGAAGAGGCTTTCCTTCCTACTCATGTCCGGCATGGGTAAATGACCTGATTGAAGACTCCCTAAAGGCTTTGGTGCAGATTCTACATGTGATTCAGAATGTACCTTTTGTTTTCCATCGGATTCCCTCAGTATGTTGGGAAGATAGTCTTTCAATTGTTGTCTTGGTGCCATGTGGATAGGTCCCTGCTTAAATCACATGGCAAATGCAGTCTAGTAGTGGGACAGGGCGGCTTTAGGCTTCACAAATCCCTGTGGGGCACCTTCTAATACTTACAGGTCCCCATGTGGATGAAGGTGATTTTTTTTTTGCCCTCTGTTATTTGATTAATGTTTCGTGTGTGTGCTCTCCATTGAGATTTGTGCTGTGCCGTGACTAAAACCTTTGGCGGAAGCCATGTGGCATATGTGAAATAGCAAATAGATCAATGCACCGACGGAGGGGCGTTATCGTTAACGAGGTAAACATAGCAGCCATTGTGGTACACATGCCATCTGGTAAGAGAATTGTTGTAATGAGTGCTGGGATGTGGAGCAGAACACAACATTCATTATGCTGAGCTACATTACTGCCAATATTGCCTCCATCATAGGCACTGGGAACACTGAGCAAGCACGAGAGGGGCTCAAGCCAACAGACAGCTTCCATCTCAAAATCCCTTATAATACTTGGGGAATCATTTATGAGTCAATCTTATTTGGTTCTACAAATGCTCCCCGGTCTGAGTTTCACCGTGTTTCTCTTCATCATACTGTGATGTTGAACATGGATCTGTTGCCAGTCTCACACACCACAGGTGTAGATGGAGTTGGTTTTTAGTTGTCTCACGGCCAAGGCCATTTGAATTTGTTCTCTGGATTTAAACCACCCTAACCTATAGGAGCAGTGAGCGCAGACACCGTGAAGGCACTTGGGGAGCAGTTAAAGGGCTCAGTGTCTTGCTCAAAGACACCTTGATCCAATGTCTGTGGGGGTCGGGAACCAAACCACCAATCTCCAATTACTAGGAGGCTTCCCTAATTCCTGAGCTATTATTATTATTATTCGTATTATTATTATTAGTAGTATTAGTAGTAGTAGTAGTAGTAGTATTATTATTATTAGTATTATTTTTATTATTATTATTATTATTAGTAGTAGTAGTAGTAGTATTATTATTAGTATTATTTTTATTATTATTATTATTATTAGTAGTAGTATTAGTATTATTATTATTATTATTAGTAGTAGTAGTAGTAGTAGTAGTAGAAGTAGCAGTGATATTAATTTTCATAATAATAATAATAATAAGGGTGGCATAGTGTAGTGGTGGTCTGGTGATCAGAAGGTTACAGGTTCAATCCCTGCTCCTGCAGAGAAGCATGTCGACGTGTCTGTGAGCGATACACTGTTCACCTGACTGCACTGCCCTTTGATGGACTGGTGACATGTCTAGGGTGCTTCTCTGCCTTTCCCTCAATGAGCCCCGGGATAGGCTTCAGTTACTCATGACCCGACTTCGTACAGTGGGTTGATGATGGATGGATAGATAATGATGATAATAATAGTGATGCGGGGCGGCATGGCTCAGTGGTCAGAGCGGTCGCCTGACAATTGGAAGGTTGCAGGTTCGAGCCCTGTACCTGCGAAGAAGCGAATCGAAGTGTCCTTGTTTCAGATAAGCAGTTGACAATGGATAGATAAAAAAATAATACAATAATTGTTATTATTATTTCTCATTTATAGGGACAGTGTATATTAACGAGCATTTAGAATTTCAATACACACTCCAACAAGGCTTCTGAGGGAATCAAGAAATCCTGCCATTCACCTAATAGTTCTGCGTGATGTTTGTTTCGGATATTACGTGAATCTATTATTCATAATAATATGTGGAGTGTCTACTGTTGTCCACGGAGTGTGTTGTAATGCAGTTTAACACACTACTAAAAACAAGGTCCACTGGCCTTGGTCATGTGGCTAATAAGCAACCGAATCTAATCTAATCTAATTATTCATAAAAGTGGTGAGAAATGAAAATAACAAGGGGTTCACGTGTAAAAGCATCGATCCAACATTTTATACATTTTCCCCTATCAACACGTGCAAGAGACACCCACTCCCGACGAACTATCTGCTCATTTTGCATCGATCTTATCGAAGCAGCCGGCTCACGAGTTCCTGCAGTATTTACAGCATCCATCCCTCACTAACTCATGGTCTTCATTTGATAACTCTAAAATATGGCATGGGCATCACACTGCGTCGCCTCTCTATGAAACCGATCGTGCTTTGGACTCGCTGTTATCGATTACAGTATAGACCGTCAAGCCTTGCCAAGTTCCAGTAATGCCGTAGCGATTGAAATGAAAAAGGGTTTGCAAGTAGGGATTCCATTCGCCGCAGCATGGCATTTCGTTGATTACCAGCACTCATAACGCTGTATTCCGTGATAGATATCCCCTGCTCATCAGTTCCCTCTTGAAACTCCAACTGATAGAAAAGCAATTCTGTGGTGCAATGCGACAGAGCTTTTCTCTAGTGCCCAAGTAGAGCGAGTTTCAAACGGCTGTTTCCATCTTTTGTTTGACCAATTCCCTGCCTCCATCAGATCTTATCTGCTCTCATTAAAGCTCATTTGTGTATTCATCGGCCATGACCAGGGGAGAAACAGCAGAGGCGGTGGCTTGTGATGAACACGTTTAGTAGGTAAATGATTACAGAAAAGAAACAGACTAGTTGATCCCTGAGGATGACCCCGTTGGTGTCCTGTAGGGATTAGGACTAATTTACCTCGTTCATTCAGGCTCATTTGTGACATGAGGGAAACTGTTGTAGAACCATTTTTACTAAATCAAGGATATTGGAGTAATTTGTCTGTTTGCGAAATGAGCACCGTATACTGGGAAGTGGTATATAGCATGGAATGATGATTAGCCTCTTTAGCTGATGTGCTGTGATTTAATTCTGCAATGACAATCAGCCTACTGATCTCTGTGGGAGCAGCTACAGGAGACATTATTCATTTTGACAGGCCCATATTTGGAGTCAATTCTTCAAAATACTCATAAGTGATGAGTAAATCTGTTTTGTCTCCAAAATAAAATGACCTCTGTGTATCTTCCCTGCCAGGGCACATCCTTTAACAGTTTTTTTTCTCCATACACTTTGCTTTACCACTGAAATTTAATCAAGTTCTATCATTAGTATTATTATCCATCCATCGTCAACCGCTTATCCAAAATCGGGTTGCAGGGGAACTGAAGCCTATCTCAGTTCTCATTGGGTGAGAGCCGGGGTACACCCTGTATAGGTCACCAGTCTATCACAGGGCAAAGCAGTCAGGGGAACAGTGTCTTGCTCAAGGACACCTCGGCACGCTTCTCTGCAGGACCGAGGATCAAACCTGCAACCTTCTGATTGCCAGGCGACCGCTCTACCCACTGAGCCATGCCGCCCCACATTATTATTATTATTATTATTATTATTATTATTATTATTATTATTATTATTATTATTATTATTATTATTATTATTATTATTATTATTATTATTATTATTATTGTTGTTGTTATCCATTGTTATTATTATTGTTATTATTATTGTTATTATTATTAATGTTGTTATTATTATTATTATCATTTTTTCAATTTTT
>OMLC01073607.1:19352-34290 GCA_900302585.1 Regalecus glesne
CCATCATCAACAGGTTTTCCAAAATTGGGTCACAGAGTCATTGGGTGAAAGGTGGGTAAACACCATGGACAGGTCACCATTCCATCTCAGGGCTTGAGCAGTTAGGGGTTCAGTGACTTGCTAAAGAACACATGGACATGCTTTCTGCAGGGGCCGGGGATCAAACCAACAATCTTCCAATTACCAGACAACCGCTCTACCACCTGAGTTAAGTCCTCATTAGTATTATTATTATTATTATTATTATTATCATTGATAGTTGTTTTTGTTATTGTTGTTATGAAAAATAACAGGCCTGATCTTTTCTTTGGCATTTTGCACCATGGCTATTTGTTTTGGGACCTTTTTCCACAGAAAGATGATTGAGCAATTTTACGCCATTACAAACGTGTTATCTGTGTAAATTACCATCTTCCGCTGTCACTTCTGCTCGCCCATTGAAAAGTAAACATACACTGTGTGTAGTTACCAAGCAACAACAAGAATTTGGCTTTGCCAGGTTTCCGATGAGAGGATGGAGAGGCCCTCTCAAACCCAGAGATAGGCAAATATGGTTGCAAGCCTCGCAATTACCCTCACACTGCTATGATTCAGAGAGAACATCATGAATGTAAACAGCAGAAATAGAAAGGAAAGACTAGCCATATTATTTTGTCATTGGAGTCCTATAGTAAAATAAGTCATCTGCATTTCCCCCCATCCTATTACAGTGGGTAGCTGCAGTGCCTGAGTAAATAACAAATTGGGTATTTTGATACCCCAAAGACTAAAGTAGCCTTTGTTATTTCACAGTCAGGATGGTCAGGTTTGAGTCTGGCTGAAGCTAATTACCTTTCATACTGGGTACATTTTCGACTATAAAATATGAGGAGGAGGACAGCAGGAGGAGACATGTGAGATATCACTGCCATCTACAGACAGATTAGTCGATGTGCTTTAGAAAATACAGTGAACGTAGAGCGAGAAGAAAATCTAATCGTCCGTGGATAAGCCTGAAAACGAGTAAATGCTTTGACCAACTATCATTAGATTGTGCAAATATATCTTTATATATATATATTTGTGTGTGTGTGTGGGTGCGTGTGCGTGTGCGTGCGTGTGTGTGTGTCTGCGTGCGTGGGAAGGTCGCTCAGTTTACGTAGATAAGTGTGCTTTTTTTAGCAGCCAATCAGAGCTGAGATAAACAGGTTCGCGGTCGGATTGGAAATGCGTCTGTGGGACAGCCAGTGTTGGCCGGTTGGGGCTGTGAACGGTCAGGGGACGGTAGGGGGAAGTGACGAGTCAGAAAATGGACAGGGGGAGACATAAACGCATGTGACAGTAAAGACGGACCTCTCAGTATGGAAGAAGAAAAGTAAACCAGCAAAACCTTCAAACAAAACAAAACAGTCAACTAACTCTAGAAGTTTAACCATAAATAGGTTTACCGTGATTTTCAGTTCACACCGGGACCAGGGGAGAGCTCTTCAGCACTTTAAAACGAAATAAATAATAATAATAACAATAATAAACCAATACCAAATTAAATTCCGGGAATGGCCGAAAGCTACAAAATACGTCGAAACGCATTGTTCCCTGACGCATGCGCAGTAAGTTTAGAATATAAAACCCTTCCTCATTAAAAAACAAACAAACAGTGAAAGTGTTTCACAAGGGCCAGTTAAAGTCTAACTAGTCCCTTGACACCTTGCTATCAAGCCGGGGTGAAAATAATGAAAAATCCTCAGATTTACGATACCAGGACAGAATCTCAAAGGGGTAGGGACAAGGTTGCTGAACAGGGGCATATGGTGGGCTTAACCGTGAGGTGAATGGGGAGAGAAGCTCACAATCAACAGCCGGAGGGGACGGCGTGAAGAGATGTGGCATCCAATACAAACCACTAAAGCAATCTACTAAGGGTGAAAACAGATTGCTATGAGACAGATCATAGAAGATCAGTAAGAATTGTACTCGACAGGAGGAGCCAACTGGGCTCATTAAGAGACGGGGAGATAGTGCCGTTAGCTTCCTGCTCAGAAGAAAGTTGTAATCTATCTGGTTAGGTATTGGTTCAGGGCAGGATTCCCCGGCTGCCACCGGAGGACAACAGCATTATTCGCTATTTTATGATATTGTTCGTGGCATTCTTCTTCGCTTGTTCTCTGATTAAAGTGATTAAAGTGTGTGTTGAAGCACATGAGGAAGTAGCCTCTGACTCGTTATTCTCAAGGTGAGGGTGATGCAACAATGTCGGTGTATTCATCCAATTGGCGATGAGTGTGGTACATCTGGCGATTATATTTTTACTTAGAGAACAAATAGCGACGAAAAAAGACAGAAGTAATTCGAACAACAGGACATTGGTGGTGAGCATGTGTGTAGTACAACAGATTGATCCGTTTCAAGAGTACTCCCCACGATGCAGGGCCGTTGCTAGGAACTCTGGGCCCCCTGAAGGAATATTTCGTGGGCCCCCACCACCCGACTGTTCATCACCAAAGATCAATTATATCATTTTTTTCTTAGGTTATATGTATTATCATCCATTAGTATTAGCTTATTCATCATCATTTAGCCATAGAAAGGGGGCCTACATGAGAGGCTAACATGTTTTTTTGTGGGGCCCACGGAAGTATCATAACCATCACCCCCAAATGACAGCCCTACCACCATGTGAGGGCAGACACAGATTTATATGGAGTTTGGGTTGTTAAGGCTAGATGTCCTTCCTGACACCTGCTGCCTCTGGCTCGCAGTTCTCCAGACATGCGTGTCCTACCCACCGAGCTACCGCGGCCCCCATGTGTGCGCACTAGATATGTCGCTACTATACACACTATAGGATTAACTGATTAACAACCTGTGCCCATAAATCATTTATCATTATTTATCTACGATATTCCCTATACACTATGCCGAACCACGATCCAACAGCCCATCATACCCGTACTATGTCCTATATTACACTCTTTAGCTAGTATGTGCTGCAACACTATACGCTGATGGGAGGGCCCTTTAAATAACCTGTGTAACTGGGAAAATGTATACTGTAATGAATAGCACAGGAAAATGGTTTAACAATTGGGGGTTTAAATGTTAGATCGTTTAAGTGATCTGTATGGATTATGAAATAATGGAGCGAAGGTGGTTTGTTTGGATTCCCCCTCATATAGGTGTGCAGGGCGACGGCAATGTGGATACACCAATGGTGGTTTCAGCCAGGCGTGGTAACAGTCAGCTCACTGGGAGCAGGCAGGCTTCGGTTGTCTTGCTCAGAGACACCTCAACATTTTTACAAGGATGAGGGAAGCGTCAATTTTCCAGTTACCAGGCAACCTGCAAGCGCTTGCCTCCAAGTCAGGCATCGCGGGCGTCAGGAAAGGGGATCCAGCTTCAATCCCTTACGCTCAGGTAAATGTTAGGCATATGTTGCAAAGTGCTTTGAGTGGTCGCTAGACTAGAAAAGTGCTATATAAAAATAAACTCGTTTACTTCCTGAGCTACTGCCAGTTAGTTTGTCGCTTAAGAAATCCTTTGATATGAATTTGTATACATTGTAATAAAGCAGAGATGTGTGATTGGAATGCAGGGGCCACAGTGAGGAGTGGGATACATTGTTCACACGGAGGGACACAAAACGCAATAACATTTGACCAGACGGTCTCCTTGGAAATTCAGTCAGCAAAACCTGGCATCAAATAAGGAACTTTTAGTAGAAAAGTCATGGTTGAGAGATTCAAGTACTTTATTGTTAATATTATTCCTATTTTTATTTATTTTTGTTTTTGCTGCCAACCCAGCCACTCTTAGTGCCGGTGCCAAGCCCAGATGAATGGAGAGGATGGCGTCAGGAAGGGCCTCTGGAGTAAAACCTCCGCCAAATCAAATATGCGAATCATAAATCAGATCTCCATATTGGGTCGGTCGAGGCCTGGGTACCCAATGACTGCAACTGGTACTGTTGGCCAGCGAGCCACTGGTGGAACTATGCTACTGTTGGGCAAAGGACGAGAGGAGGAAGTTTTGTCTCAAGACGGTGGGAGAGGAGGAAAGGTAGGAGGGTGTTGGTAAGGGTTGGAACTTTAAACGTTGGCACTCAGAATGGTAGAGGAAGAGTATTGGGTGATTGATGGAGT
This sequence comes from Regalecus glesne, assembly GCA_900302585.1. Lineage (NCBI taxonomy): Eukaryota > Metazoa > Chordata > Actinopteri > Lampriformes > Regalecidae > Regalecus > Regalecus glesne. Next base: position 23,471 of record OMLC01073607.1, read on the forward strand.
GAAGGACGGGAGGTATGTGTGTGCAGGGGATCAGGTGGTGAGAAAGTAAGGCCAGGAGCATCAGGGATTGGTTCAAACTCTTCTACCATGGTGCAGATAGGAGAAACAGGCTTGGGGTAACACTGAAGGAAGATCGTGTCCGGAGTGTGTTGGAGGTGAAGAGGGTGTCAGACAGATTGATGAGAATGAAGCTGGAAATTAAAGATATGATGGTGAGAGTTATCAGTGACACATACCCTTCAAGTTTGGTGCAAGATGGAAGATAAAGCAGAATTCTGGAGTGAGTTGAAAGGGAGATGCAGCCCAAAGCAAAGAGAGGTGGGGGAAAAGGTATATGATGGGCGAGTTGTATGAGCGGTCGAACACTAAGCAAGGAGAAAAGGACTTGTACTGGTTGGCTAGGCAGAGGGACGGGGCTGCGAGAGATGGTTAGCAAGCTTTTCAACAGTAGGTCTGGTGTTCGAATGACATGGACTAACAAACTGGTCAACTGGAGCGGCAAAGTTCTCAGGAGCAATTCTTTTAGATGGAAATGATTAAGAGATATCCAGTCTTTAATGGCATTTAAGGACTTATGGTGGGAGGGCAGTTGATTCAGGTCATTGGATTAAGCAGTACAATGGATCTTGAGTATAATCGGCAACTCGTATGGCATGTCTTGAAAGGGAGGTTTATAGATGTGGTGAGGGAGGACAACCAAGTGTCTGGTATGACAGAGGAAGATGCAGAGGATCAGAAGTGATGGTGATTGATCATTCCCTGTGACCACCTCTAACGGGAACAGCCAGAAGTAATAGAAGTAGATTACGTTTACTGTTTATCTACTGAGCCACACTCCAGCCCACTAGATGGCGATAACGTACTTAAAGCTTGTTTCTCCATTCCCAATAAACAACCAGAAGAAGAAAGGATATAAACACACCATTGCAACATTGTTATTGTGACATAGTCACAGCTCCAGCTGATTCGAGACAATTTGGTACCTCTTCTATGTTCGTTGTACTTCCAAACCGTCCTCAGGGTTCATCCTAAAATTCATACGACACCATGTCAGGTCAAAATGAGGCTTCCTCCGAAGACGCTCTGCAAGGTAATTATAAAATGTGCCAAAGCTGATTTTCAGACAAACGTGGGAATAACAACAAGAGGAAGTTGGCGTGTCGCAAACGTCATCGATTTACCAACCCCGCGATATAGGTTTTGTGAATAGCCCATCATCCAGCTGACAGCAGCTGAACTTTTGAGAGCCACCAGGCTTGTCTGGCAGCTTCACAAACACTTGATTTATAACTTGAACGTTCATCCAGATGAACTCGCCTTGGCGTGTCCGTCATGTTTAGCAGGCGGCGCGTCACGTACGCTGATGAGTGTATCCGGGCCAAGATGTCTGCTGGATATGTTTACAGGCTCTTGGGTCGTCCTCGATAGCGGCAGTGGCTCTCAGGGTCAGGATCCTCATGGGAGCCAGAAACAAAATTCCGAAGTCAGCCTGGAAGGCGACGTGGAGAAGATGCTGTTAGATGCTCAACACGAGTCGGCCAGGAACAGCTCCAAAGGAAGCTCCCAGTGCAGCAGGTTTTGAAACCCGGGTGTTCAAACTTTTGACCCCCCCCACACACACACACAATTATTTTATGGTGTTGTGTAGTTTGTAAAACTTTCCAAAACTTTATATGTGCTTGAAATTATCCTTTCTTTATGTGTCTGCTATACAAAAAGCCCGCTCAGAGCACCGACTCCGCTTCTTCTATGGAAAGGCTCAGAGGGAAACAGCTCACAGGTAAATCAGAATCACAGGCTGATACTCATCATGACTCAACGTGGGGGACATTTGAATTGATTTTCATCTCGTTCACTTCCTGATTGATAAGGTTGTTTGTCATGTGACACCACCGAACACTCAGGCTATGGAAGAACAATGGATGTGCTTGTTACAGCAAATTAACCATATCTAGAAAATGTATTTTCTTCATTTAGTCAGATGAAGATTTCCAAGAGAGAAGACGGGAGCAAGAGAACCTGATGAAGAAAAATGCTGACTGGGTCTGGGAATGCTCAAGTCGACCTGAGAATAACCCACCTGTGTGGGTAGACCTTACTTATTCCCTGTTTTACTGCGTGACAGTGTTAGTCACCCCAATGGTGATGTCATGTCAATTATATCACAGATGGCCAATTTATTAATTATGCAGGTTGCTGTGAATTCAGTAATCATTATTAAATGAGATAGACAGGAATTTCAAACCTATTTTTTAAAAATCTTTTACAGATTACTCTAAATGGGTTTATTTCGTGCAGTGATTTGTGACTATCACTTCATTGGGGGGATTCAGTGATAACTGTGGGTGTCCAGAGATGTTTATGTGATGACAGTAGACTGGGACTCATTAATTTTAATGAATTCATCTTGATAAAAAATTGATGTGCTCCTGTAGGGAGTTCCTGCTGAAGCATCCCAAGCGCACAGCCGCTCTCAGTATTAGGAACACCAGTGCCATGAAGAAGGGAGGCGTTCTCTCACCTGACTTCCTCAAGCTTTTCCTTCCCTCATTAATAATTTCTCATATACTTGCCGTTGGCCTGGGGTAAGCAACAGTGTTCAAACCTGTTATAACTTTGATTATTCGTCCTGAAAGAAATAGACGTGCTTCATGGAATCACACGTTTCCATGAAGAACGGATTCCATGATGATACTCTGTAGACCTCTAAACATATGGGTGGTGTTTTGGGATATTTTTGTTGAAAGACCCTTTGATGCTTATTGGCACCCTTTGCATTTTTGATAAAAAAAATATCCGAGATAACTCATCTTTAGTTGTATTTTAGTATTTGAAACATTAGTCTTTCTATTTTGGGATGAATATGGGATGGAGTTCCTTGTACAAAGCTAACATTTATGGTTAATATGTATTGTTGTGATAACTCCCGTGTTAATTACTGGTAATGTTCCTGTTTTTTGACTTGCATCATGTTTATTGAGTTTCTTATCTGTCCCCTTCCTGTCAGAATCTTTATTGGGAAACGTCTGAGCTCACGTACCTACTGAGTAGTACGATGGTGTGCTGCATGAGATGCGACTCCTACTGCTGAGCATGCCTTAAAACGGGACCTTCTGAAGTCAAGGGAAAAGTGGCTCTGTGATACTCCATTCTGGTTAATGGCCCAAAGTCCCCTACTCTAGGATGAAGAATCAAGGATCGCTCATTGTTGTCTCCCTTCCATGGGGCATACATGTGTCTATACACAACAATGAATGGTCCACCATTTATTGCTCTAATCCTCACACTGGCCTGGGGATTGTTCTGTTGCTTCCTGTTGCTTAAATTGGCACATATGGGGAATTGGCTTGTAATGCCTTGTTCCTTATAGAATGAAAAGCCACTGTTGCATTTCACTCAACGGCTGAAATTTGATTTTCGTTTTGCACTTGTGATGTTGAAAGAAAATGTATTATTATGGTTTATGGTCTGATATTTCTTTAACTACTACAGGATCATTAGTCTCGTGTTTAGAGTGGTTACCTCCACAAATATAATTTTGTCCAGCAGGAATACTGACAGATATATATATATATAAAAGGGAATTCAAGTTTATTCGTCATAATAATGGTTCATTGATTTCCGTATGTTTGAGACCAAATAAAAGAAAATTAAAGTACCTGTTATTATTCCCATCACTCCACACACTGGATAAGGTTGTCTGACAAAACGATGCCCATGTTATCAAAGAGTTTCAGGACCGCATGCAGATGAACACAATTAGATTTTATTGAACTTTGGTCAAAATAATAAACAAGTGAATACATTGCCACCGTGTTAGGAATCAATGGACAAAGACAATGCATTATTAGGTGTTTTTTTAATTCCATCAGTAAATGTTTTGTGTAGTCAACCTTCATTTTGCATTCACAACTAGAGATAAGATCCACATTTGCAAAGTTCAGATTTGAGTGACATCCCTAAAAATGAATAAGGGCACATGTATGAGGCCTGTCTGAATTTCCTACTTATGTGACTTGGAGGCACTATTACATCAACTTTATGGTGAGCAATCTTCCTCCTCTTAATATATTTATATATATAATGTATTTTCATAGACAGCCACATATAGCAGCAGTATATGAGGACATAACTCTACAAAATAGGATTTAAAAATAATGCACATGAGGTTTGTAAAACATTTGGGGACATAACTTGTAGCTGTCATTGATAGAAGTAGGTATTAAGGCTGCATATTCCCTTTGTCCTGTGGCCCCACCTCGTGCCATGTAGTTTCCAGCCTGCATCCTAAAACATGGTCAACTAGAAATAAATGTCTTGACACAAACACATGAGCTGTTGTCTCCAACAGTGGTTCTGAAACATTAGCCCCAAATAGTATTTCCTTCGAAAGATTGCTTGAGATCTGCTCAAAAGACAGTGGTGTGACTGGACATTTTTCCACCTCTCTACAACATAAAAACATGCAAAGCAATAAAGAACAACATGTTTTAATACATAGTTCTAAATTTGAAAAACACATCTGTAGGTTTAGTTTCTTTTATTAGGTGGATGACAAGGTGTACTTGAGTAGATACAGTCAGTGAAATTATGTCACCGTATTGACTGGGGTAAAAGTAACAGGAAGGAAGAGAAAAAAAAGTCCACTTTCCAAATGCATGACCTGTGCTGTGACCTGGAAGTTTGGCCTTAATACATGGCCAATGGGGGAATGTTACAGTTAGCCTTATGGGTCTAGATCCAAGGCCCAAAATCTTTGCTATGGTGTTGAAACACTGACAAGACGTCATTTTCAGGGCTTCCAAGAGTTCGGTCATTAAATGAAGAAATGAAGGCTTAAAATGTCAACATAAACACCAACGCTCAAGAGTTTGACCTCTAGGGAGTGCCTTTCCATCAACTAGACCCGATTAGGGCTTTCTGGGTCAGGGGGCATGTTGATCACCCTGATGCCAAAGGCAAAAACAACCTAAGCTCAGACTCAAAATAAAAACAGACCTATGGATCAACCTCCTGTGGCAAAAAAGTAGACACGTGCTTTCGAATTCTTCACCAGGAGGACGAGGCCATTTCTTCTTATACAGATAGACAAGTAGTAGGCTTAACTACACAGGTACGGTAAAAGCCCTATCCTCTGGAGCCCCAAATCTTCTAGTTGATTTTGTCCTGGAAAATATACAGGTTGTTGGTGGCTGCCACGGCAATCACATTATCTTTGGGATGCCAGGCAGTATGGAGGATCTTCTTGTTGAAGTCCAGGCTGTCTACGCTGATCTCATCCTTCTTCCTCTTGCCACCTGTGGAAACCTTGCGTGGTTTAAGGGTGGCCCGTGGTTTGCTGCTCTCCCTGGATGCCTCCAGTGTGATGTCCCGCCTGGTGTTGCGGTCAAACATTCGGAAAAAGTTGTTGTAGGAGCCGGTCATGATGGCACTAGGAGGAAAGAAAATTAAGTTGATGAAACCCATGAAACCCAGATGTAACTGACAATTCAACATGCCTCAAAAAAACAAAATCATGTTGAAACTTCAAAGGTATCAACTCAGAGTATAAGAAGAATAGTTTAGGAAAGTGCAGTTAAACAAACAATAAAAGTAGTAAATTGAAAAAAATATACATCAAGCTGAGATACTTTACCTGTCACTACCATTCCAGCAGCACTCAAATTTGTCAAAGATGCAGTCATTTTCATATAAGGAGCACAGCTTACTGCGAAGATATTCATGGACCTAAAAGGTATATAAATACACAATCGTATATATATATATATATATATACATATATATATCACAGCACTTAATCTTCAATACTACAGTGAGATTGTACTTATGCGTAATGGAAGGCATGTTCATTTTAACTATATGTAGAAGACCACTCGGCAATATTTCAGCATGTTATGTGAGAATTAGACTTGTATCCTGTAATCCAAAGTTCTTTTCACTGTCAATGAAGCTTAGTGCTATTTGTTCTATTAAAGCGGAATCCATCAGTAATGGTTCAAGTCTCTTATTATATTATATGCATGTATAGCATAGGCACCTGATACGTCTCCACTGGCCTATTCTCCATATTGAGGTCCCACACTTTGACGGAGAGGTAGTCACGTGTCATCATGTAGCGTCCGCTGTGACTGAACTTCACGTCCGAGATGGAGGAAATGATCTCAGAAAAAAAAGACCTGCTGCTTGGATCCTCAGGCTCCTCAAAAACTAAAAACACAAATAACTTTACAATGGCAAGTATATGGACTTATTTCAATATTGCACCTTTCTAGTCTATTGAACCCTCAAAGTTCATTCTATATTTAACTAAAACTAAAGTCAACACAAAAACCTATTTTTGAATTCATGCTTGTTTGTTATTCATATTTGGGGTTTGCCTTCAATCGAGTCAAACCAATTTCAAAAAAACAACAATCCTTATTACCATTTTTTTCTACTACATAATTCAAGCATGTTCTAATAACAATTAATGCTTTCAATAGGCTTCACTTCAAACTAGATCAACTTACATTTGGAGTGCCTATCGCAGAGCGCTGCTGCTCGCATGTCACACAGACGGATGGTGCCTTTGCTACTGCTGTACACAAATACATTGCATTGATGTGGATGGCACTCAGCTGCTGTAATTACTTCTGTCAGTTCCTCCATGTTGGCAGGCTTGATGTCTACAATATCTGAAGACAGTGTTAAGGATCCTTCTTGCTGCCAGTAACTTTAGGGAAACTTAAAATCAGTATTCAAAGCAATAAGTCAGACAGTAAGCCAGGTGCCTTAAAATAGTATTCGTGTCTGATATGGATAAAGGATACTAAAACTTCTGTCTGTGATTTCCAAGTGCCATAGATTTATTCTTAGGTCATCTGCAGAGAGGTACGTTTCATGATCACTATTTACAGAAATGGAATTAATGTGATAGGTGTGTGCATTAGCAAAGATCCTCCGTGGGCTTGCTTCTACCATGAGGTCCATTGGCATCAGCACAGGTACCTAAAGCAAAAAATGTGTAATTAATAGACTGATTTTAGTGGGAAACAGAAAGTGGGACTTTCAGAAATCATATGCTTTATGAAGGATTAAACAGACCCGTAAAGATGTGATTCTAAAGGGGTCTCTAAGCCGTCCATCTTCATCTTTCAGGTTGTAACCTTCTGCTCTTTTATCCCTTTCACTGATTTTCCACAATTTGATAGTTTTATCTAAAAAAATGAACATAAAATGCATGTTGTGTGGATGAGAAATGACTGAGAGGCACAGGTTACGTTAATACATTGTGTGAGTAAATGTAGATATTTAAGATGGATGGAAAACAAAGTTCCTACCATTTGTTGAAAGTAGAAAGTGAGCAGCATTTTGCTGGGGTAGCCATCTTATTTTATTGATTTTTTCCTCAATTTCTAAACTTTTCAAATAGTCAAATTCTGGCTCGTGACTTTGAAAAGTGCTATAGACGTTGTACTCCCCACGCAGGTGTGGACGATTTTTTGACTGAAACACAAGACATACAAATAGCAAAATATTTCAGTAAACTATACCAGAGCACAACTGACACCCCACTGTTGGATGAGGATGACCATCTTTCATATATGATCTCTTTTACCTCCTGTTCATGTTGAAATATCACTACTCTGCCTCCTTTATCTCCAGTAGCAAGCAGTTCTCCAGAATAGTTGAACTCAACTGTAGATATTATGTCAGCTGAAAACAGATTTAAAATCAGAAGTTATTTTTCAAGTAGACTACATGTATGAAAGCCATTTGATTTTTGTTGTCATCATACCCTGTGTGACTCATAGTCTTAACCAGGACGAATATATCAATACATGCTATAAATTATATCTCATCTACATAACGAACCTAAGAGATCAAAACCACGTTAAGAGCATCTGAATTAAAAAAAACCAAGTGATGTCACTCAACAATTTATGGACGCAGTATATTGACGTCACAGAGACGGTCGCTCCCTTTTGATAGCCTAGCTACCAAGTAGTTCATGGCTAACTAGCAAGCGATAAGTAATTGACCGAGCAAGCATCTTGTTCAATTAAATCGTTGTAAGGTATTTGTTATAAGTCACGGTCTACCCAAAAATGAAAGCTGTGCTCACCGCTAGCTATTTTACATCTCACGATGAGACACACACATGCACACAGCATCACCCTTAGTTACATCAATCTAACGCTAGCTACATCTTGCTAGCGTTTTAGCTTAGCCACCAAGCTATCACTGTCCAGCTAACGTTAGCTACTTACCTTCCGCAACATCTTCATCTATCGCCCCTTTTACTTGCGAGAAACACCACTGAAAATCATTTCCTCCAACAACTCCTAGAAAAACAATGCAATGTTAATTAACATGAGATGAACATTTAGTTTGGGTATAAAATGACCTGACAGTGATAGTTTTGACAACTAGCAACTCAGCTAACAGGCGCAAACCGCTGGCTAGCTAAGTTGCAGATTCAGGCCATCACACACACTCACACACACAAACACACACACTAAGTGAGGTGGATCTTTCTCCCGGCTTCAAAAGTAACTTACCCGCCATAGCTTCATTTAGCAACGCTTCAAGTCCACAGCTTGCAATAGCTATTCGAGTAATGCACCTTGCTGGGGAAAATATAAAACATCCACAATCACTGAGAGGACTCGAGTACAGAGCTGTCAAGACCAAGGAAATTATCCGTGATTTTTTTCTTCCAAAATGGCGAACAGAACATGGACAAATGACGTCATACATACATGCCACATCCTGGCTCCATCCATTCTCCTGGACATATTATTTTTTTCCAATTGTGTTCGTTCTGCGTTTCTAGTGCATTCAAATGTGTAAAGGTATTCTAAACATTGACCGGCATCCGCCTTTTAAAACCAATGAATGAGTCCAGCAATGTGATCAAGGCCCAGTAACGTTTGAATATTGTATTGGGGTATTAGCTTTTCTTTCAGAATAAAAATTAGACCGTGGACATTTCATTATTATCATTATAGCTTACATTTGCTGTTTATGATAAGCCAATGGGTATTTATTTTGTGTGGTTTTTACTTCGTCCAAAGCAGGTTGATGTTTCTGCAGAGAATTTTAAAAAACTGTTGTTTTTCGAAGGCTATCAGTATTTAGCCTCTTTATTCTGGGGTTCCTATTAAAGTTTGATTTACAATTCTTTAAAAAAAACTATTGTATATTTATAAACCATGAAAAAGAATGAAACGTCCCATCGTGTGTTTTACGGTCAATGAGTGACATCTAGTGGGGAAAAGGACAAAGCACACCTTGAATATCCAACTATTATATATGGAGGCCCATGATGAAACCTATGTCCTGATGCATACTCAATAATCCAGGTAATGAAATCTAAACACAGGTGAACCAGTGCATCCGGACACAACTTTTTATTGAGAGGAACTTTTCATCACTCATACAGGTAACATCTTCAGTCTGAGCGGACTGCAGGCATCCCACCCTTACAAACAATACAGTTGCATAACAATACAGTTGCATTCATCTCTCTAGGATGGAGATATCGACATCCTTGATATGAAAGAAAACTGGTTTGAATGGGAAGTCAAACAGGTCATGCATATCAAGAGGGAGCGACCATCCTTGCGTCATCTTACAATGCTGTGGCAAATGGTAGATGGACTCTTTTTTACATAACACTTTTATGATGATACATTGTTCAGCCTTGCTTCTCTGCCCGAACCAGAATTCAACACTCTCAGATATGTATGCATGTACATACCAGTGACATGTGGGGAGATTTCCTGACTCAAAAAAAAAAAACCCCAAAAAACCAACTACTGTTGTGAGTTTGACTTTCTGATTTTTTAAAGCTTGTGTACTGGCGCTAGCCTCTATGCTTAGAAGCAGAGTAAGAGCAGTACAAGCATAAATGTGTAGGATTTCACAAGCCCTCCTTCAGTGAGGCCGAGGTACTGTTTGCCTCCCCTCCTGCTTCTTCAGTTTGGCATAATGTCAGATCGGCAAGACTAAATGTCTTATACAAATATGTGAACTTCCTCAGCTATTCTGTGGAAAGTGAGGGCACATAATTAAAGTATCTACAGATGTTACATTGGTGACATACAGTGAGAAAGCAAAAGGCACGTGGTCAACCCAGTTTGTAAGCACAAGTCCATTTACCATTTGTGAGGGATTGTGCAATCGGAGTTGAGGCTCAGCTCACCGCTGCCTCATCTCACTTGTCCCCGGTATAAAAATGAGATGATTGGGTTCATGGAGAAATGAGATTTATAGCATAGATCAATAGAGATATATAACAAGTCATTTTATGTTGTTTTTTTTAAAACTTGATGATGACAGGTGAGGCTCTGCCTCATCTGCCTCCCCTGACCACATATCCCTGCTACACACACACTCACACACACACACACACAAACTTGTATGTGTGTGTGTATATATATATATGTATATATGTATGTATGTATGTATGTATGTATGTACGTACACACAGACACACACACACACATATATAAAATAAAAAAGAGAGAGGGTACCTGGCTTTAGTTGGGAAGTTCTGACTGAGGTCCCTCATGACGATAAGTGCATCAACAGAAGGAGCAGCTAGGATACGAGCTGCTGTCTGGAAACTTAAATCTGAGGGTGAGAGAGTAAAGCATGGTTGTGAACAAGAATGCAACAGAGCAAGTGAGAGAGAGAGAGAGAGAGAAGTGTGGTAGAGATATTATAAGAGGCATCAAGACTGGGTAAGCAGGGAAACATAAAGAAAATGAGAGAAGGCTATGACAAAATGAGACCAGTAATGACATTTAGATGTACTCCGTGGCATGCATAACTAC
>OMLC01073649.1:0-14661 GCA_900302585.1 Regalecus glesne
CACCCACTCCACCCTGGCTGCTCTCTCTCCTCCACCCACTCCACCCTGCCTCCTCTCTCTCCTCCACCCACTCCACCCTGCCTCCTCTCTCTCCTCCACCTCTCCTCCACACTTCCTGTTACTTTGATCAGTTGACACCAAGTATTTAAACTCCTCCACCTTCCTCACCTCTCCTCCTCACATCCTCTGTCTCTCCTCTCATTCACACGTATGAATTCTGTCTTGCTCCTACTGACTTTCATTATTGTTATTGTTTATGAATTCTGAAAAGCAAAAAAAGCTTTTTAAAAAATGTTGCTCTTTGCTGACATGATAGAAAATGAGGACCATTGTACCTCAGTGGGTAGAGTGTGCACCTTGGGAACTGATGAGGCAGAGGTAGCAGGTTTCAATCTATTGTGGACTCAATCTAAGTCCGTGTCCACCCCCACAATGCAGAGACTAATCATATCGCATAGAAATAGACCTTCTACTCACATGATATAAAATGGTAGCTAAAGATGTGTATGACAATTGAGCTACAAAAACTACCTAGGTTAGCAGTCACTAAAGCATGCACTGAAATCTTAATAGTGTGCTTGTCTACATATTTATAGTTAAACAGTGGGCCCAGTTTTTGTATATAATCCTGTTTTCACCTTCATTCTGTAGATTGTCATGCCCTCTAGCTCTACAACCCACACAAATAGCAAACAGCTTAAATAATCTCTTCCCCTCTGAGAGAGTGCATTTTATAGTTTTCAGGGAGACTGCAAGAAAGAGTTAGGTGTGTTTGACTGATGCATGATAATACTTGCCAGGCATGCTGGTGAGTCAAAATCTGCAATGCTGCTGGATTTCATGCTCAACCGTGTCCTGTGATGTCCAGACTGGTCCAATGTCCCAAAGCACATAAAGCCAGTGGTAGACCAATGGTTGGAAAATGATATTAGATGGAGGAGATTTGTCATATGGAGAGGTTCACATATGCCTTGAGAATACAGGAAGAACAGTGTGAAAGGAAATGGGAGAAATGAATTATTACAGAAGGGGTGAGGGTGATACCACTATTAGGTGATACCACTAGTAATAATGATAATGACAACTGAACAGGAGAGAGTTGTGACTGAGTGAAATAAGCTACTAATAGATGTGTTTTTCTTTTTTTTTTCTTTTTTTTGGGGGAAAACAAAAAAATCCACATAAAAATTAAAGTTAAAAAAAGATACTAGAAGGATCATGCAAATTGTGTGGAGCAGCAGACAATCTACAGTTAGCTAATGGTAAAAAATTGATGCCAAATGTGCAAGTCATCACATCTCAATGCAAATTTAGTACATCCACCAAACTTGCTGAGCTCTCTTTTAGCACTGATGGCAAAGATTTAGAAATATATTTGGGTTAAGGAATGATAACACTGGATTCTGCAGGATTTGAGGGGAGAAATGATTGATCTCAACACTGGCCCTTGTTTCAAATTGATCGGAGGCCAAAGTATAGAGTTAAGCACAAGTTCATGCATCTATCTTAATGCTCAATAACAATCTAGGAAACGGCATTACTGCTCAGGTGCATGCCTTCATTGGGCCAGAGTGTCTTCCAGCGAATAGATTTTTATCCAGCAGAATATTGCCCCATGCCACAAGATTAAAGTTTGTCCATGAAGGATTTTGTTTGAATGACAATGAAGTCTGCATAATGGATTTGCCTAGGCATTCACCAGAATGTAGGAATTGTTGGTGTCGGCATAGGCCTGCATTGTCATGGAACACTTCCCACGCCTTGTTGAATCCATGCCCAAGATAATTGTGACGGATGAGGGCAAAAGGAACATCCAGTGCAGGTTTAGAGAGGCGTTTCCCATGTTTCTTGCATCTTATGTAATTCCCGTCTGCAGCTTGAAAAATATCATTCCCACCACACACTAGATAACTTAAGGACATTATTTTGCAGTAGCACCTTGGTGAAATCCATAGCTCCAAATTGGGGTATGTTCTGGTATCTATTAGCAACCAATCGCCCACCATTATCCAGCAAAATAATGGTGGTTCTCCTAACATGATTGTTGAACCGTTTAGTTTCTTCCTATTATATCACACTACTTGGCACTGGAATAAAAAGGAAGCCTCATATTTAAATAGTCTAAACAAACCTTGAATCTTTCTATGGCTTTCTGTGTGCTGCAGGCCAAATTTCTGGTCATGACATGGTCCATTTTATTTTTTGGATGTTCCTTGCTAGGAAATTATAAAAAGTTATTTCGGTCTTAGAAAGATTAACCACTCGCTTGTGTGCCTCAAATATTGTTCATTATTGTTTGCTCACACTTTAATGAAGTTCATATTTCTGTCATAACAGTCAGTAGTAATGTAAGACACTAGCCATCTGGGGAATCTTTGGCTATCATTCACTGAAAATCTCTTATTGTCTCCCACTACACCCTCCAGCTGCATCTGCCTCTGACCACCCCCCTGCCAGGCAGCGAGCTGACAAAGGAGCCCTTCCGCTGGGACCAGCGCCTGTTCTCCTTGGTGCTGCGCATCGCTGGCCATGCTTCAGTGGAGCCGGAACCCATGGGAGGTGTCCCACCAGATGATTCTGCCATCACCCCAATGTGTGAGGTCACTGGAGGTAGGCTGATTTGGGAAGGGATGGCTAACAGGGAGGGGTAGTGGAAGGAAAAGGGTACCGGGTTAGTTTGGTATGGTTAGTGTACACTTGATTCAACATTTTCTGAAATACATTATAGTAAAATGGAGAGGGAGTTGAATATCCATTTCAGTTGACCCTTTAGGGTACTGTTTGAAAGAAATGGACGTTGGTTTTATTGCACTTTGCTATCCATAAGTCATCTGCTATCCTTTGAAAGTATCGGGGTGTCTTAAATTTGTGCTGTCGTTTTGAACCTCGTGACATAGTTCGATCTTTGATTACATTTTTAACCCATTTTGATCCAGGAGAACACCACAATTTTATTTTCAACGCTCCCTTTCTATTTGTAAGTGTACAGATATACATGAAAAGCAGCACACGGGGACTAGTCTTTAACTTTTGGCCACTGCAACACTTGGTGGCTAACTGCATTACTTAGCAACTCTTGAACAGTATATCTTCAGTGGGAGGATCATTTTACAACCCAGTTTTTCTAGTGATATTTTATCAATTGTCAACAGCTCCATCCTGAACTCAGCCACTAATTTGAATTGTCTAAATTCACTGAGGTAACTTGGGGGTCCTGTTTTAGAATGAGATTGCAAACTCTCTTTATACATTATCAGGCTTATTCAGCAGAGTTAAAAAAAGTGAATCATATCAACTTGTCAGAATATAGGTCATTGACTTCATGTTTTTCACATTGAGGTGTAGATTTATGAATATCAAATGAATAGCTGTTAAAAAACATGTGACTTCAGTTAAATGCTTTTTGTGGGACTTTTTGGGGGTTGGAGACTATCTTGCAGCATTGGGTTTGTCCACTGACTCCACCCACAAGTGTTGTGATAGGACGATAACATCAGATTACCATGTGTCTGGTCCGTGTCTGTTAAAGTACCCAGCTAACAACAACATATCCCTTCGTTTTCCTTTCTTTGTGACTCTATGGATTTTGATTGTGTAAATGATTATCTTAAAGATTATCATAATAAATGCTGTATTGTGCCAACAATTGATTTTATTGTACTGCATGCCTGATGATTTACACATTAGAATGCTATTCTTGTAATATTTGTTACACTATTTTACATATTCCCATTGTAACATTTTCATCTTTTGTAACAAAATTACCCTAAAATGATTTTGCTTTGACAACAGTTTGACTTTGAGTAGGGGCCACGGTGGCTCAGTGGTAGAGTACGTGCCTCCAAGTTGGGCGTTGTAGGTTCAATTCCACCGTGGGGCATTAGGAGAAAAGGCATCCTGCCTTTAATCCACTATGTTCAGTAAATGTGAGGCATATGTTGTAAAGTGGCTTAAGTGGTTACGAGACAGAAAAGGGCTATATGAAAATGACAATCTGCCATTTAGTCTCTGATATTATTACTAAAAATACTATAAACTTTCCTGTGAACAATTTTCTAAGGTTTCACCAATAGCCACAGAACCCTCTTGCTATAATGTAATTACATGACATTACAGGCATTTGGCAGACGCTCTTATCCAGAGCGACATACAAGTGCATAGGGTCAAGGTAAAAAAGATACTGTAGCAACACTAGAGCTAGATAACAATGCTAGGGCCATCATAAAACTTTGCTGTCTATCTATAGCACATTGAAAGTATTGAATTACTTGGATTAAGCTCTCCTCTATCAGAAACATCTTCAGTGGTGTCTTCATGACTAATGGGATACAGTCTTGGGTTTTACTGTTTTGCGAACAAGCCATTTTTAAAATCTCAAACAATTTACAGCCCCATGTAGTTATAATTTCCCTGGGTTTTGTCACCATTTTCACTACTAGTTTCTATTTCCAAGTCTCTTGTGCTAGTATCATTTATCCATGCTGCAGCATCTTCCATGTCCCTACAACCAACAACATAAATGTGTCTATCCCACTTACCTCCAGTCCGTACAGTGGGCTCTGGGAGGAGGCTGGGAATACACTAGAAAAGTTGTCACTGGACATTAAGATTAAAACACAAAGAGACACAGAGCCAATTGAGGCTTTCTTTAGCTGTCAGTGGTACTGAATGCAGAGCATGACACCGCTCCATAGACAATGTCTGGCAGTCTATATGCTGCCCCTCCATTACTGCTGATGACAGACTGGACACAATGCCACAGGCTATTGAAACGTGATTGAGTGAATGGGTGCATAGCAGGTCACTAGAGGTGAAGTGTGGGACAATGATTTACACTGGCCTGATGTGTGTCAGTTTATCAGTTCTAGTAAATTATGAGAATGGCACTTGCACCACACTCATGTAGCAATTACTATTGAATTTTGTATACATTGTGACAACATATACATAAGCTGAAGTACTTATTATTGATGCAGTGGACAAAGTGTTCAGATGTCTGTGTCATCCATGAAAGCACACACACACACACACTTCAGTCAAATGTTACACTGTAGTGTACATTCATGAGTCACACAGACTTTATTTTCTGCAGTAAATTTGTACTAATTTTTTGGTGGATAATTGGGACACAACTCATCTTCATGCTCACATTTCTGATCTGGCCACCTCTCTGTGTTTGTCTCCATGCAGGGCGTTCCTACAGTGTGTTCTCCCAGCGTATGCTGAACCAGTGTTTAGAGTCTCTTGTGCAGAAGATCCAAAGTGGGGTGGTAATCAACTTTGAGAAAACAGGGCCTGACCCCCCTCCACTAGAAGGTTAAAAAATAAATATAAGAACAAGTCCACCTACTATTTCTTGTAATTGTTTTAGGAGTTAATCACTAGCTTTGCTATACTAATATAAATACTGCAGACTTGAATGAGCAAGTGTACGTGGGGGTTAAGAAAAAGCATCACTTTGTTTTTCCTCTTGTGTGTGAACAGACTTGTCAGCTGAACTAATCTTTTCTTTTTTGCATACTAAACCCCTGTATGCAATCATTTGCATTTGATCTGAAATATGAAATTTGTGTTTCAATCACCACCTCCTGCAGAAAGTTTGTCAAAGTGCTCAAAAGCAAGACACTCGACCCCTAACTGCGACGCTAGCGCCCCACAGCGGCTACAGTCACTGCTCCTATAACAATGGGATGGGTTAGATGCAGAGGACAAATTCCACTGTCCGAAGGACCTTTATGACCAATCAGACAAATTATAAAGATAATAAAATGGTATTGATGTACATCCATTCCCATGGTGTCAGTAAAAGCATTTTTTTCAAAGTTGTTAATATGCAAAAACGATGTGAGGACATGTGTCTAACTGCAGGTACATTTTCCTTTGTTGTTGCCATATCTTCTGCTGCAGCAAGTATCCTGCCTAGTTCAGCATCTTTCTCTCACCTGTTTCTTTTCACTGAGCATTTCCCTGCTCCAGTGCACAAATAGCCAGTGGATATATCTGTAGAAATCACCACCTACATGGGCAAATACTGCCTCCACACTATTGGTATTTTTCCAGGCTCATTGAATATCAAGTTAAGTCACTCCTGAAGAGCTGCATGAACTGCCATAAGAGTTGGCACTTTAGTATTTTTGAACAGAAACTGTTCATCTTAATCTATTTGTAGCACAGATATTGAATTTCCATAATTAAGCTTTAATATATGGATGTCTTCAGTGGAGCCTTGATAAATAATGAGCGTCTGTGATTTAAAGTTATTGTGATTTTTGTTTTCAAGTCTTCTAATCCCACCTCTGTCCTAATGTGCCTTTTCAGATTCACCTGCTGAAGCAGTGAAACCCGGTCCCCAGCCATGGCACTGTTGTCACAAGCTTATCTACGTGCGTCCCAACCCTAAGACTGGTGTGCCCATAGGACACTGGCCCATCCCAGAGGCATTCTGGCCAGACCAGAACTCCCCAACGCTGGTACAGATTTCTCCTTTGAATCCAGACAAATATTCACAATGAGTCTTTATACATTTAAGTATTGGTGCATGATGACCTCTTTTTCATGTTGACATTCACTCTTTGGGGATTTTTGCTGATCTTATTGTGACTTGGAATAAATGCAAAGAGTAGAATGACCTTTAAGAAACAGATTCACCTCTTTTGTGACCTTTAAGAAAATTAAACTCATAATAATACCATAAAAAATGTACAAGCCAACACTTCATGTAAATAAATAGCTCGGATAGCTAAGATATCTATCTTTGAAAGACAGTTTTTGTCAGTATTGCCCATTATCACAAATTGGAAATGTGCCTCAGTGGACTTTAAATTAACTCAACATCCTGTCCTTAGACCAGCTCATCAGATAAGGAACAATTACCTCAAAAAAAACCTTTAACAGGGAGAAACAAATTAGAAGGACCCTCAGGGAGAGCAACAGAGGAGGGATCTCTCTCCCAAGATGGACAGACGTGCAATGTATAAACTCATAGAAATTCATTGAAAGCACAATCATACATAATAGCCACAGTTTAGAGTTATATGAAATGTACATGTAATTGTCCTCTTGAATAACATGAACTTCTTGCTCTTCTCTTTAACACATAGCCGCCCCGCTCAGCCCATCCCCATGTACGTTTCTCTTGTCTGGATGCTGAACCCATGGTTATAGATAAGGTGCCCTTTGACAAGTATGAGCTGGAGCCCTCACCTCTCACTCAGTACATCTTGGAAAGAAAGTCACCTCACACCTGCTGGCAGGCAAGGCAGCCCTACACTTATCCTCACACATATACAGTACAAGTACATTTTGGGCATTGTTACTATTTTAGATTTGCATGTCCTATTTCATCAGCGTGTGTTTATTTCATTTCCCCCATTAAGGTGTTCGTATGTAACAGTGCCAAGTACAGTGACCTCGGCCAGCCGTTTGGCTACTTGAAGGCCAGCACAGCCCTCAACTGTGTCAACCTGTTTGTCATGCCCTACAACTACCCTGTGCTTCTACCACTTCTGGGTAAGACTCACACGTGTGACTCTATATCACATATTTACTTTGTATAACAAATGTACATATGTAAATAACATGCATCATAACATGTATAGAGGGTGGCATAAAATAAGACAAGACAAGATATTTCTTCATAGTCCCACAGGGGGAGATGTACGGTATTACAGCAGCAAAGTCGAAGGCACAATCAGAGAGGCATAAGATCTAAGACACACACACACACACACACATATAGATAGATGGATGGATGGATGGATGTAAGCTATTCAAACAAGGGAGAAATATTGACAGTATAGCTCAGGAGGTAGGGTGGTCATCTAGTAATTGGGAGATTGTTGGTTCAATCCCAGGTTACTTCAGAAGTCATTTCGAAGTCAGATACTAAACCCCTAATTGCTTTGGACAACAGATGAAAATTAGCCCAGTAGCTAAATCTGGTGTATTTACATTGTAAATGGTTTTTTTAATATGCACTGTCCCTATAAAGGAGACTTATTATTCACTAGAATACATATTCTTGTTGACTTGAATTTGCTTTAGACTTAACTCTGTGACAATTTTGAAATGGTTGAGACACAATCTTTATGATTTAGAATATATTATAATTTTAGATAATAATAAATAAATAAATAAGTAGTTCCCATATCAGTCTCACAAGGGGAAATTTACAATTCTCAGCATTTAACCCATCCTATTGTGTAGGAGCAGTGAGCAGCCACCATTTGGCGCCTAGGGAGTAATTAGGGGTTCAGTGTGTCCTCCAGAGCTTCTCCATAATTTTAGAGCGATTCTCCTTTATAGGTATAACTTTTTATCATTAAGATACTTGACATCCTACTACAACAACATAGTACACCATTTTGCCGCACTGTATTTGGCCAATCAAACTTCTAACAGTCACAAATCAGTGAAACCTCCTGCATGACATAATATAATGAGCTGTCTGAGGGGGGCACACTATGAAAAAACATAACAATGACCGACAGGAAAAAAAAATAGCCATTGATTTATTAAGATGGAACGGTTTCATTTTGATCAATTAACACTTGACCATTTTATCAGTTTTGCTCCCTTTTCATCTTTTGAGATGTAACCTATAGAGACCCATCCTCTTTGCTATTCAAGTGATAGGAGCAAGTTATTCTCTCTCTTAAGGATTCCGATCTGTTTTTCTTTCTCACTGCAGATGATTTGATTAAAGTGCACAAGTTTAAGCCTACTATCAAATGGCGCCAGTCCTTTGAGAACTATCTGAAGACCATGCCTCCATATTACATTGGGGTGAGTGGGTCTTGATTCAAACCAATATTCGGTATCGTTGCCACTTCTGAAGGAAAATTCAGGTATATCTTAACCCAAGGCCCCATTTTCCTGTTATTGGGAGTTAATAAATCCACCAATGGGTAGCAGAGTTTTTAAAAATGATCGAGCAAACTCATGTCAGCTTACTGCAGCATACCAAGTTGTAATATAATCCTTCAGAGCAATAGTGCTCACTAAATAATGTCCACTAAATGAGCCGTCATAAGCACCAACACGCTCAGATTTTCACGAGAGGAGTCTAAAGAGCCTTTGTCACAATATATCAATCCATTTCTAATCTGGAGCAGAAGACTTGCTCTGTAATCCTACAAGGAGTTAGTTGTTGCTCAAGAGAAGTGTAAAACCGCTATAAAAAGATCCATCACTTGGCTGCTTGAATTGTCTTTAAATAATGGGAGGTGTTTTCAGACACTTCTCATAACATTCTAAGCCTGATGGCACAAAATACTGCTTTTTGTGGACATTAATTGGCGAGTGGTATTGCCCCCAAAGGATTATATTGCAGCTTGATGTGGAGCACTTGGCAGACGTAAGCTTGTTTAGTACTATAGAATATACTTGTCAATTTAAAAGATGCTGCTGCTCATCAGGCAATTTGTTCCTTGGTTATTGTAAAATAGGGCTTGGATTTTAGAAATATGCCAGCATTTCCCTCAAGATTTAATTCAGCTTTGTTGTTGCATATTGTAAATTTACTCCTACTGAATTATTTTCCATAGTCTCTGAGAAAGGCTCTCAGGATCATGGGAGCACCTAACCTGCTGGCTGACAATATGGAGTATGGACTGAGTTACAGTGTGGTCTCTTACCTCAAAAAGCTGAGCCAGCAAGTAAGTCTATTTGTGTTTCACAATATTTATCCTATGTATATATTTATGCTTTACAGCTGTTTTCATTTTATCTCTCAGGACTATAAAGTAAGGTTATAAATGCAACTGAGTGTATTCTGCTGATTCACTAAATCAAGCATCACTTCTTACTCTCCAGTCCAAAATTGAGTATGACCGTCTGATAGCATCTATTGGTAAGAAGCCACCACTGGACGCAGGCATCAAAGTACGCTGGCGGGGTGGGGGTGGTATCTCCCTGGCCCACCATAGGGACTTCACACAGCTGCTGCAGGGCATCACCGGAGAGGCTCCAGCCTTGCACATGGAGCTTAATCCCAAAGAATTTCAAGGCTTTCACCTGGCACTGCTCAATAAGGTAGAGTGAATTTCTGGTTGATCCAGTGAAGGTTTGTTTAGCACACATTGATCCAGCAGCTAATGCCTATTTTTATTCATACACTTACATAATTGGCCTACATACTCTAAATGGCTTTTTGCTTGGCTTCTGAGAACAGTGTGTGATAGGGGTGTTTTGGATTTTTGTGCTTTGCTTAAGGGCAGAGTTCAAGCACCATGCTTGGCTCTTTTTTGAGGTAGTTATTGTGGGAGGAGACTTGTTACTCATTTTCTTTCTCTGACAATGTTCTCCATTCCTCTCCTTTATTTCTATCCAGTGGAAGGAGCCCTATTATCAAAGTTTAAGCTTTCTGCTGCCACTGGAAGGACACATTTTATATGGCTTATTTCAGGAGCCATGGATGGGGCTGTGACATTTGAGAAGTAGACTGTAGTCAATGAGCTCTTTGAGACAATCTTTCTACAAATTCACACTCAGACTCCCATTTGGATTCATAACCAGCATGCTGATATGGAATACAATAGCAGAAACAACAGAAATGTAACAGAAATACAACATTTCACAAGAGGTTCACCAGGTTTGCACCAGGGGACGCTGACCTTAAATTCTCATCACCTTTTAAAGCATGTTTTGCACTTTTGATGAAAGTTTTCTTCCCTCCCTTCTTCCTTGCTTCTCTCCCTCAGAGCCTTAAGCCACAGAGCCTTAGGAATCCTTATGACATCCCCCGCAGCCACCTGCTGGACCAGCTCAGCCGTATGAGGAGGAACCTGCTTAACACCAACGTCTGTAGCCTCAGAGGACAGGACCCAGGTAGCAACACTGCATGTCGGTGTCGGTGTTTGTCCATGGGTGCTTGCACCATACACGTCAAGAAAACCCCAAAGTGGACATGGAATCAATCTGTGTTTAACATAATACAAAAATGTTTAAATTTCCTTTCCTGGCCTGTTCCCTGACCAGACCAGCTCCACAGTGTGCCAATAGCCCAAATGGGCAACTACCAGGACTTTCTCAAAGCTGCTCCCCAGCCCCTCCGAGACGCAGACCCAGAACAGCCTAAACGCCTACATACATTTGGTAACCCCTTCAAGC
The DNA here is from genome assembly GCA_900302585.1 of Regalecus glesne. Taxonomy (NCBI): domain Eukaryota; kingdom Metazoa; phylum Chordata; class Actinopteri; order Lampriformes; family Regalecidae; genus Regalecus; species Regalecus glesne. Next base: position 11,110 of record OMLC01073649.1, read on the forward strand.
TGGACAAGAAGGTACATCTCCTAGCCATGCATTGGCTTACACTGCCCAAAAGGAGAAGTTCAAACCTGTTGTAGAAATGAAGAATTTCATCAGCTCATCAATGGGGTCGTTTTTTTAGCTCCCATCATGCTTTATATAATTCACACAGCATGTATTATATAAATGTTCCTGACTGTTAGCTACTATTGACTCTTATCAGGATTCCTTTCAGTACCAAGTACAACAAAAATTACAGGAATTCATTCTGGCAACATTGGTTTTACAATATGTAGTTATATAAATGTTAGAAAAGGCAACATGGCCTCTTGAAGTTCTCAGTTCCACATACAAATTGATCAAAGAATTTTAGGTTCATTTTATGGTTTGAATTTTTTCTGAAACACATGTGTTAGATTTATCAGATTGATTTGCCATTGGTCATATTTTTCATTTAATCCCTTCAAATTTACACGAACCTTTCTGTAGCAGGGTTTTTGTTTTGGAAGTTTAATAGTATGTTTACAGCTTTCGACCATCCTGTACAGCCATGATTCAGTGTATGTCAATACACAGACTGCCAAGTTTGCTCCTTAATCTGCTCAAAATTGCCTGACAATCTTGTTCTTCTTCCAGGGCATGATGATTGATGAGGCAGATGAGTTTGTGACTGGCCCCCAGAACAAGGGCAAAAGACCTGGGGACAACAACAACATGCAGGGCGGGGGCCCCAAGAGACGACGGTGCATGTCACCGCTGCTGCGCCTGGGAAGGGCTTACATCCCCCCGGTCACTCCACCCGCCAGTCCTCAATATTCAACTAGTGAGTTTAAAGCGTCAAGACTGAAACAAAATGCTTTCAGACATGCATGCACACTGGTTTTATTGGCATTGTCATAGTACACATAAATGGAGGGTCTCACACATGCAGCTTGAAACTTCTTCCATTACAACTGATTATTATCAGTTGCTGGTACAGACTTGGAGCTTTCTTGCATATTGTACAGAGTCTTTTTAAGATGTGTATTTTCTGGCTTTTTTGCCTTTTTTGACAGCAATTGAAGAGTGACAGGAAAGACAGGACAGAGAAAGGGAAGAACATGCAACAGAGGTCCTATGAATAATTCAAACTCACTACCCTGTACTTAGGGCTGGGCCAACATGGAATAACTTGAACTACTGAAGGCAATTCTGTTGAACAAAGCCAGTGTTTTTTTTTTAAATATCAAAATAGATATGTATGCTTTCACAGTCAGAGCTAACTGGATGTGGATGTTTGGGTTTTCTTATCATTGTTTTTCTTCTGTGTTTTGAAGAGTTCCATTTGTGCTCCACAGCAACATGATTAAGTCTAAGTGGACCAGTTTGACTATGTTAGAGGAGCCTGTGCTAGTTGACAGATTATCTTTTTGTTTGAAAGGGTTGAGTTCCCAGGGGTTTGGCACTCCCAGCAGCTCCACACCAGTCGGTAGTGGGTAGGATTTTAGTTTTTAAAGGCCGGTCTGTAGTGTAAGGAGAACCAAGGCCGAGACTGAAATTTTAGCACAGTCAGCCCACAGATGCAGGGAGCAGCCAGAAGAAGTTAAGATGTAGTAAAATGTTAAGAAAATGCACTATGGTTATTTCAAGTCTTGGTTTATAATTTATATAATCTTGGACATCATTTTTTTATGGATGTCTTTTCACTTATTTGTCTTTGCATTTACATGAAAAACTGCCTATTGCATATAAAAATGTATTTCCCCATAATGAGTATTGTTTAAGTTTGGACCATCATAAATATATATCATCAGCATCACTTATGTGGATCATTTCTTAGGGGCAGCATAGATGTCAGAAGGATGTGTTTTAAAATTCTCTGTATTCTTTCACCATTTTAGAATAATAATCCAACACCATGTTAGCTATAAGTTAGACACAAAGCTTACTTCTACATTCAAATCCAATCGAACAAAATCAAATACTGTCCTCAAAGTTAACGTTTCAAATGTTAACCTGATGAAGATTATGTCAAATTACCTTCAGCCACGGTTTCATCTGTACAGCAGATACTCAATCGTCATTTGCATTTCTTTTCATTGCCAACTGGCTAACATCAGCTAATCCCGTAGTAAGTTAAAATATAGCTTCCAAACTCAAACTCCTTTCAACTAAATAAAGCACCATCCACGAATCACAATAAATGTGAGTCAGTTCACCTGGACACTGTTGATTTTAAAGAAATGTCTCATTACTCATCCAGGAGACATCTTCAGTCTGAGCTGACTACAAACATCCCCACCCGGATAGACAATGCAGAACAAAGATAGTTTCATGTGCAAGTTAAAATGGTAAATGAACTTGTTCTTATGTAGCGCTTTTCTAGTCTAGCGACCACAGGAAATGCTTTTCTATGAATGGCTCGCATTTATCGAGCTACAAGGTGGGATATGAACCCACGACGCTTGACTCTCAGGCGTGGGCTCAACCCGCTGAGCCACTGCCTTTGATCACTGACTGGACTTTCAGTGGTAATCAGTACTATTCATAGAGGCTTTGGGGGATATTTGCAATTGCAGCATTGTAAGATGGTGACAGATGTACTCAGGCCCCCATTTCAAGGTACAGAGTTGGCCTCTTTGATTTCCCCATTCAAACCAATGACCTATTTTCGTCTCTTCATTGGATTAATTCCTTTATATTCCAGCTGATATAATTTAGACCAGCCACAGTTATGTTTTCCCTCTGCCTACATTTTCCCTTCTGTGTTTATTTGTATATTTTAATTTTGTTATTACTTTAGTAGAAATATTTTCACCCTCAGTTGCTGATTACATAACAAGTTGTCGTTCAAATTCCTCATCAGTCAGATGGAGTTAAGTTTATAGGCTGTAACCTTAACCCGGGTGTCACCAGAAGTCTCATGTTCATTTTTGAAAATGTTTCTTATTCCATAGATTTGGAGAGTAATGATGGAGGATTACCAGAACCAGACGTGATTATCAATCACCTGAGTCAGAACCACTTTGACTTGGACGGGACCTCTGATTTGGAGCTAGGTCACCCCTCAGGACCCCTGGACTACCAGGAGAACCATCGAGTTGTGGATCCTCAGGAGCATCAGGATGGGGAGGAGGAGGAGGAGGAGGAGGAGAACGATAGACTGCAGGACACTGAGCTACAGCCAGGTAGTGAGGGAGGGGCACAGATGGTGTCACTGGATGACCGACCTCCACGTTACCCGTCCCCTTCGACACTGAAGAAACAGATATTAAATGATTGTCTGGAGTTCAACAACCACCTGAGGGCGCTCATTACCAAGGAGATCAGGAAACCTGGCAGACGTATGTTAAAGGGGTCCAGACACCCTGTAGTTTAGTCTTTCTTCAACTCAAAAGTCAGTCAGCTTTTCTCTATAAAGGAAGGATCAATGTTATTTTATTTATCTTATATTTGTATTTGGTGTGAAATCTAACGTGTGTGTGTGTGTGTGTGTGTGTGTGTGTGTGTGTGTGTGTGTGTGTGTGTGTGTGTGTGTGTGTGTGTGTGTGTGTGTGTGTGTGTGTCTTCGCACCTAGGGGGAAAAACCTATTTGAT
>OMLC01073660.1:6911-26782 GCA_900302585.1 Regalecus glesne
TTTTTTTCTTTTCTTTTCTTTTCTCTTCTTCTTCTTTTCTCTCTCTCTCTCTCGCTCTTTTCCTCTCTCTCTCTCTCTCTCTCTCTCTCTCTCTCTCTCTCTCTCTCTCTCTCTCTTTCTCTCCCTCTCTCTCTTTTTGTCTCTCTCTCTCTCTCTCTCTCTCTCTCTCTCTCTCTCTCTCTCTCTCTCTCTGGGAGAAGTGTGAACCCTTGGGAGTGCCAGGCTGAGGGTTTTGACAAAGCTTGTATGTGTATCATGCATGTGTCTTCTTTACCTCTGGGTTGGTCTTTAACTTTTGACAGTTAGCAGGAGCAACATTGTGATCCCATCGTCCCTTAGGCGGCCAGGGTACACCATTTTAAATGAAGAGAAATTAGCAAGTCAACACCATGGAGCCCACTCCCCCATGGGGATTGGGACTTAACAATGGTGTGTACACGCATGGAAATAAATTACCTTCAAGGCAACATAATTTAGATGTGTTGCTGCCGTGGCTTCAGGATGAGAATGGCTCAGAGACTACAGGCTCACATCACATTCCCTGTCAAAACCATGTGCTCCGTCTTATCCCCGTCTCCAGAGGCTATATGGACACCATATCTGTTTTGAGAGGGCAACATAATACAGTGAGATTTTTTTAAAGGGTCTCAATTTATGCTTGCTCAAGACCCTCAACTGAAAGCTTATAATTATCATATAGCCTATGGTTTCCCTTTTAAAACTGCAGTTCAGATTTGATAAAAAGGTAAAACATGATTGTAACTGACAGTCAAATGTTGTTCTAAGCACTCCAAAGGGCAGAAATGATCATAAAGAGACTCAAAACAGTTGCTTATTTCATTGGCGGGCAAAGCCATGGTTTGAGAAGTCTGATGGATCCATTTTTAATCTACCATGAACCTTTTCACTAAAATGTGGCGATGAAACAAATCTATTATGTCTAAAGGTGTGAATCTGATTATACTGATGCAGGGCATCAGTGGAACAAAAGCATGAGACAAACCACTTATGAATAAATTATTTTATACTCGTAACCATAATGGGGTGATGTGCCTGCAATATTTATTTGGTGACTAACGAGAAAGTTGCATAAACTTGAAGAGGGAGTATGTTGAGAATAGAAGTGATATGGAAAAGAGGGAAAACATAATTACAACATAGCCCCCCTCCCCATTATTTTTCCTGCCGCCCCCGGTAGTTCCTAGGAAAAGTGACAGACGCTAATTGAGAGAGGAGGGCTCCTCTAAACCCCATTAAACAATGGTGTCTCCCACAGCTGTGAACAACCACTGGGTATGTCTGGCTTCCTCTGAGACATGTACACATTCAAGCACAGACAGATGCATTTCACCATGTTCTTAAAGAAACGGTGTCTGTGGTCTGAGGTGCTGCAGCCGATGGCCCCATTAATGAGTACTCTAGTGGGACAGGTGTGAACATCAGAGAAAGTCTGTGTGTGTGTATGGGGGTGGGTGGAAAATGGGGTATTTGCAGAATTGATCATACTAGACTACCAGAACCTAGGCAAGGAATTAGGCTGAATAGCTCGTATGACCCCTTAGCCATTTAACGGCTGTAATAAAACTCATTCTAACATCCGTTCATCTGCGCCAGGGATGATAGTGCTTATAAAGGTCTGCAACCTCGTATGGGAGCTGATACCACTTACTTTTGCTATAGATTCATTACATGGAATACGGATCATATATGTCAAGACAATATGTTCAGTGACACCCCCCCTCCAGTAGTTGGATGCCAAGTTGAAAAATGAATCTCACTTTGACCAAGAGCAGAATCAACCGCTAATAAAATAGCATATTTTATGACAACCTGTAGACGCAAGTTGGTTTAAGTGATCTCAAGAGTCACTTTAAATCTTGGCTAATGATGTCATGCTGGGTTCTTTTTCATGAAAAGCAACAAAAAAGAAAGACAAACCAAACAATCACTAAATCAACAAGCTAAGACCGTGACTCACCTCTGGGGAAAGACATCGTCACTTTAGTAGTTACTTCAGAGCTTCCATCAACTCCTCTCTGGGCACACCCACTCACTGTGGAATATCATTTTAAAGGGGCAAGTTAAAGATGCAAATCCTTGTTTAAATGCTATGCTTTTGTTATAACGATAGGATTTATCTCCTCTCTCCCCCACACTGCTGTTACATAAGAGTTGATCATTGTTCACATGCCGTGAGTCCACCCCATGTATCATTTCTCTGTGCTTTCAGGATGATCAAGCCTTTACTGTTAGAAAAACACACATTGACGTCGACAGGTTTTGAATTCTTACAGACTGTGATCAGTCCCCTTGTCGGTTCATATATTGGCCTTTTCTGTTCTTTTCTTCATACTTCAGCTTCGCACTGAAGAAACTGCCCTTTTTAGTGGTAACTCGAAAATAGTGTACATATGACATAATAATATTTCAGCATGGTCTAGCCTGAAATCCAGACATGCCAAATAAAGGTGAAAATTGTATTTTCAATGGTGGTAAAGGTCATTTTCAAAGCAGCCATAATAAGTTTGTTTGGTGCTGGTGCATGACTGCATAACCAGCTTTGTCTGTTGGTTCACTCTCCAGATTGGTCTTTTCACTCAGCAAACAGACCAATTTCACTTTGGTTTTAAAGTGGTCAAACGTTCTCTCTGCACCACCAGGCTCTGGAAGAAACCGTCAAAACCAGGTCAGGCTCACCAACCCAGTGTCCTATTTTACACTGCTTTAAAGAAACGTCCTTTCACTTTTTCTCCCGTCTAATATTTGTGCATTCTTTTCAGTCTTGTTTCAGATGTTTCATGCATTTCCTCGTGACCATTTACAGCGTTTGCTTAGTCTCTCATTTGCTCACATCTTGGTGTGAGCAAACTCGTTTTGCTAAGTGCTCCATGAAGGTTATGATCATGGTTGTTATAAATATTGTTGTGTTTTATTGTATATGGTTGTAGACCATGTTGACTGTAGGACTTGGTTCAGAACCACGGAGAGCGGTTGCATTGACGCCTGAGACAAAGCCAGAAACTCTTGTGGTTTGAGTCCATCCCGCTGGTCGATAGAGACCCTTGACCCAAGATTAAATAGACCAGCTTTGTGAAAAAGCTGTGCCGCTGAGGAAATTAAACAACTATAGCAATGAGTTAAGTACATGACTGGAATGAGAGGTTCAGAAGATCTCTTTTTATATCCAACTATTAAGCCTCCCGTTGAGGGGTTGGACGCAGACTTAAATTGGAGCGTGGGAGATTAAGACCGAATACCTGCCGTGATACACTGCAGTGGGATCGAACCCGTGACGTCTGGCTCATCATTTCCTGAAGCCTGCGCTCTACCACAGAGCTACTGTGGATGCAAATGAAATGTAACTTAAAGAGATTAACTCTGTATTTAATTTTAGACAGTTTAAAATCAATTAGTGGTGAAACTTGCAAATGTAAGGACAAGGTCAAAATCTTTCTCCCTGATAAGCAGCATCTTGGCAGAAAAAGAGAGCACGGGTCCACATAAACTGGGCATCTGGCTCCTCCGGTGGGCAAAATTGGCCTATTAACGTCTCGCGTTTTGGTTGAAAGTCTTGTATTTTGGTTCAAGGACATGCATGCTTTACTTTGCACAGCAGAGGGCTAAAGGCCTCGCACATTTACTTTAATAAGACCTTCCCTCAGGCTAACAGGAGAAGCAGGAGACGCTTCAGTCAAATGTAATAGCCGTGCTGTCTGTGTAACTCATTTTCCATTTCCGAACATAAAAACTCTCACAAAATCGGAGGAATGGCTCATGATTCATCCCAGGTCTTGGGTCAGTAACCACAACAAAGACAACTAAACATTAATACATAAAACACGTGTGCACACAAACACAGGCTCCTTAGTGCATGGCGTAGGTGAAATAACCCAGAACAAAAAGACCAACACTCAAATTAAGAACTTTAGAGAAAGAAATGTCCTAAACAAGTAGACTACATCTCCCCTTAACTTAACAATCCACCATGTTGTCAAATCCCCTTAATATTCATCTTGACAAGACAGCCCGCTACACTGACGTAAACGTGCTGTAATCGACATATAAAACCTCATATTACACATCGGTATATACTAGAGGTCTGTTTTCCGCATCACGATTAGTCCCCACATTAAGGGGGTGGAGACACATTAGATGGAGCTTGGGGAATTAAGGCTGGATGCCCTTCCTGACGACCTATGGTGGGTTTGAACCTGCATCCTCTGGCTTGTCAATTCCCCAAGCATGCACTCTACCATCAAGCACACTGTCCATTAGCTTTCAGAGATTTTCAATATCTACAATAAAATCCGTGTGAAGAAGTTGATCAGAGTAAAACAGAAAAGCATGTTTTCTGGCATCAGCAAACACTTTCTCGAACACTTTCATTAGACATTAGCTTGCTGTCATCATGGTTGGTGTAGTTCGCCGCAAGTACAAGCTGCAATGTTTTGGAAGGTCAGCCTTTAATGCAGAGAGGGATGAGTGTGTGCGAGTCATTTACCTTATGTAAGTCAGTACCATTCAGCCAGCACTGCTGAATTTTACTAATCAACATTATGCTCCATAAAATTTGAAATACTACACATAGCAGCTTTGATAGGCCTATTGACGATGGAACATAGCAGGAAAAGGGCACTAAAACAAAGGATTCAAGATGTAGCCCAAACTAGATTCATGTCTTTAATGTGATGTGATCCATCATGCATTCATCGCGTCGCTCTCAGTTGAAGCATCAACACAACTGGGTGGACACATTTAGTCACAATGTTTGCCGTCTGTCATCGTGCCATTTAGAATGGCTTCCCTCGAGTAAAAAACATCTAGTCATAAATGTCATCTAGTTATGCTAGGCATGTATTCAACTCTGACAAGCCCCACCCGCCTAGTCTGTTTACCTCTCATCTGGAGCCTCATGCCATACACTGGTAGCCTGATCCTCAGGAATGGAAATGGAAGCTTATCTTTTTCACCACAGACTGAAGGAATTCACACTCTTAGTTTTAAGGCATTTTCCACTAGTAAGACAACAACATCGGGCGCTAGCAATGAGTCACAAGTCAATGATGAATAGACTCATTTTTATATAGCGCTTTTCTAGTCTAGCGACCACTCAAGGCACTTTACCATGAACACATCGCATTTGCCTGAGCGTGGGGATTAAGGCCCGGTGCCCCGCAGAAGAACCCATGCCAAGAACCCTGCAACACCCCATTCAAAGACACATACTCTACCACCGACTCCACCATGGTAGTATGTCTCTGTTTTTTAATCCGATTTTTGGAAATATTTTGACTGAAGCCTAGTGAAGAACAACCATATGTTTCTTGTTTTACACAAATTTGCTATTTTTCAACCTAACTGATCAATCAAATTGCCTGTTGCAATCCATAACTGTTCAACCAGTTACACATAGCAGGCAAACACTCAATGCAGTAGAAAACACAAGATGACAAATAGGACAATGACAGTTAAGTTAACCAACACCCGAGAGGCCTGTGAATACAGATCTATTTATGATCATGTACTGATCATCTTTGTTGATCATTATCGGTTCTTTTTACTAGAAGGCAAAATGGATGCAACAGGTTGGCTTTCAAAGGTTGTCCAGATTTCTGGTTAATTTATGCTAATGTGTTGTGGTAAGTCATCTGTGACCCCCCCTCTCTTATTTGCCCATTTTAGCTGTACATGTACTAATAGTGTTTCATAACACTCATCAATGTCATCAGTGTTTTGTTAACCTGCTGCTATAGGAATGGGAAAATACTTAGTGTGTAGTAGTCTTGCACTTTTACCTTGTTTACTTTTGCACTTTCACCTCACTGGATTCCCTGTGCTTCCAATCTTGTCATTTTGTGTGATTTTGTACACACACTTTTCTTTGAAACTACCAAGCGGAAATGGAACGTGTACTTGAGCATAGCAAGACAAGGAAGGTTTATTGGTATGGCACTTTCATACAAAAAAGCAAAGAGCTATAAATAAAGCATAAAAAGACAATGAATAAGTAATGCAGAAAATGAAATTAACTAAAAAGATTGAAATGCAATTAAAAAAAATTCAAGAAACTGGAACATCAAAAGGTAGAGGGATGAAATAGACATAACTGGTTAAATAATAGACATCTAATTGGATGGAGGCAGAGGAAGATGCACAGAAATTCCGTCCACAAGTTCAACCATCTCAACCAGGGAAAAGTCCCTAGAAAAGCAGGTGCATGCTTTACAAGCTTACTTAATAACTTTTGAAGAGGCTACTTTTACTTGAGTACATTTTTATTCACATGGTTTTACTCGACTACGGTTTTTCAATACTCTACCAACCTCTGAGTGATATTATTATCATACTATTATTATAGTCTCTGCACCATTGTGCTTCACTACCTCTTCCTTACTTTCACCTGTATATAGTCAAGTCAAATCAAGTCCATTTCATTTGTATAGCCCATTACCACGAATAAAGACTTTACCTCAGTGGGCTTCAATCCTTGTGTATCTTTATATATGAACATGGTTGTGTTGTCATTCTATGTGAAGTACAAGTGAGAGCCATGGAACCGGAGTCAAATCTCCTGTGTGTGAAAACCTCCATGGCCAATAAACCGACTCTGATTATAATCATTATTGCCATCATTAATTTCCTCATTAATCAGGAAACAGATGCTAGACACCAGACACAATGTAACCCTAACCGTGAGGGGGTTGCATTGGGGAGGTTTTCTTTAAATAAACTGACAATGCCACTTTGTATTACATAAGGTCTGTGGACCACGAAAAGCACTCTTCCAAAGTGCTGTGCAGTCGGTGTAGGAAATCAAACTAATGGAATGTCTCAGAGGTCCTTGAAAGTAAACTTCTCTCCATCCTTTTCATTTGTGTGAAAGAGGTGCACCACCCTCTCCGTGGTGCCCGGGCAGAGTTAAATTGACAGAATTGTGTTTTATTGATTGACTCCTGACCATCTGACATCAAATACTCTTGTGCTCTATACAACGTATTAAGAGTCAATCTCTGTTTCTGTGCCAGATTGTGTGCTTTAACTAGAACATCAAAGGTCACCAGTAGACCCACAGTGCACACATCTATCTTGAAATATCAAGGAACAGCCATGTCAGGCTAGCACAGGTTTACAAAATGCTTATTTTGATGTATTTGTGAAAATTGCAAATCTGCAATCGATTGCTCGCTGTGGATTTCCTCTATAGTGGGCAAATGTTGGACTATTTTGTCATTTTATAGCAGACGAATCAGAACATCCACTGAAGTCCCTCATGGACTGTCTCAGAATGAGATGACCTCCTTTGCAGCTGAACTAGTTTAAGAACCTAAAACAATGGATACACTTTCTCTTCACATTTGAAGGCGCATCTTAAAAAATATCAGACATCCACCCCAGTTTTAAACTAGCATTCTGTCCTATAAAATAAAGCAAACCACAGACAAGTAAAACAATAACAATGCAGGACCAATAAGCCAAATCAGTGTGGGGGAAAGTGACATCAGCCCTAGTTCCTTCTGACTGCTGTCTGTTTAGCCATTTACTTTTTCACCATTTAATCTGACCAATATGAAGCTGGGAGACTTCATCTCTCATGAGAGGTCAGTCATCTGGGGCTTACTTTGAGGACCTAACTGCAGGGATCTGTGAACACCACTGTACACTAAAGCTGTCTGTTGTCCCAGAAGCCCTTGCCACTCCCAACGGTTCACTATTTTTCTCAGTGGAAGCCTTTCTTAGTGGTATGTGGGCCTTGTGTTAACTGGCATATTAACTCACTGTCCCAACGCCACTGTGTAAAGGGCAAGCTCAAGTTTGGATATCTGATTTTTTTTTTTTTTTCAGCATAGCTGCTGCCTTATCTTCACCTCTGATATGAGCTCTGGGGTATTCCAACCCATCACTGGCACTCTTGTCTCTTTTCAGTCCATCCAGGCCTGCCCTTTCTTGCCTTTGGTGAGCCAGCTTTGCTGTTAGGGCTATCCCAGGCTGAGAAATTACTTGCCGGAGTAATCCCTTAATCAAGTGTTGCGTTGGGATTACTTTTGAGGACAGCCACAGCCCTTCAGAATTACTGGCACCAATTGAGGCGGCACTGTTTGCTTTGTAGAGGCTTCCAAAGGAACACCTCCCATGACTTTCCACATGAAGACAAATCTGTTTGGCTGCTCAGACATGTGATCGCTTATGTATGGATTATGTTTACTCTCCTAGATTAACATGTCAAATTGTTTTAATCTCGCAAAAATATTCCAACTGTATTTAAGATTTTATTTTTCATAATCCTGGAACTGGTTTTAACTTTAATTTCCATTGTGGATGTCATATCTTTATGTTACTGTACATCTGATATCAGTCACATTCTCCTGAACCTAAGGGAAAATGGCAGATTTTCAAAACTTCTGAGTTAATAACAATAATAGTAAGAAGAGGAAATAATTCCCATGCCTTTTGGTAATTAGACTAGAAAAGTGCTATATAAAGACAAGTCCCTTTTCCATTTACACCTGCATTACTCATCTTCTCAACCCCTTACCTACAATCCTGTCTCAAACTGCAACCTGCATTGACATGCACTCATCATACACTAGTCTTGGCTGCCATTGATTACCCCCGACTTCCCTAGACACTTTAAAATCCCTAGGATGGCCAAAATAACTAAATCATAGAGTAAGCAAGTCATTTTGCAGTGCTAGATGATGGATGAGAGACTGGCTGATGTAGGAGGGCAAAGGATTTATGAATTAGATGTCCTTTGTAATACGATGTCATGTAAATTGACTTGACATAGCGGATTGGGGAGTACTATGTACCAGTTGGCTCTAAAGCCACGAGTTAATCAGTTGCATGATTGGCACGGTGCTGTTCATCCTGCTAACTGTGCTTAAGCACCAAGTCATTGAAATAGAGGCATGAACTTTGGTTCACATTTACGCCTCTAAAACAGGCACCTTCATTAATTTCAGCTCTGGAGAGGCCCCATTTTTGGAAGTGCAATGACCTTTAAAACATCTAACGCTGTACAGTGTCCTCTTTTCCCTCCAGTCTCTCTCTGTGGCTTTATGGAAAAGACGCTGTGGCGGAAATCTTTTCCTGCTTGCCAGATCGACTGTGTCAGGATCCTTTGTTCATGAGCTGGCCATAGTCAAATGTTGAGGCATATGTTCATGAGTTAGGAACTGAATGCAAAGCAGTTCATCAGATGAGCCAGATTCCCTACTTTTCAACCTAGTGCTCAATCTGTTCTGGCAGAAGACATGTTGTGACTTGCTGACTTGGACGCAAACACAGGAGTAAACAGGCAAAACCATCAAAGGGGTTACAGAGCTACATTAGAGTAAAAACATGCCAGGATAGTCCGTGACTCATGTCTCCGAGTTGCAAATCAATGACCATGTCATAACATATCATTGACAGGTCTAGTTTACTTTGGATGGATTGCCAAACTACAAATAACATACTCAAGAGCACTAGGACAACAAACCACCCCTGCTACGTCTGCTCCTATCCTGAGATGACCACTGGAAATCCTTAGTGTAGAGTGAACAAGAAAATATTTTACTTTTCCCTGTTTTAAATGTGTATCCAGCGGGTTATTATCATTAAATCATCTGGCAGAAGTTGCTGCGCCTGCTTTAAGAGTGCTGCAAAACAACTGTCTGACGTACCCAATGACAGTCACTGATTGATCAGCATGTTTGTTAAGACACGTGGACATCTCCTGAGTGATGGAGATAGCAGCATTTCTTAATAAGTGCTTGACATTTTAAACTCGGGTTAGACTTTGAACCCTAGATAGTTTTCAAGTTGAATTCCTGTCAGACCGCTTGACTTGTTTGTCCCTGCTGCATTCAATAGCAGAGTAGGACCCTATGAAATCCGTTTTTCCCCTCAAATTCCTTTTTATTTTTCCCCAAATTCTTTTTGATTTTCATGAATTCCATTTTACTTTTATTTTACCACCGAAGAAAGTGTTTTTAATGTTAATGAATAAAATGTACACCAAATAAATAGAAATAAATTTATTGGGGCAACACAAAAGTGCACTTTTGCTCAATACTTAACAAATATTGCATTATGCAACATGACATTAAAAATAAAGTGCTCAATTAGCTTTTTCTTCAACTAAAAAAGATATATTACCTTAAATAAAACACTAAATTTGTTATTTGTACCAAAGTAAAACAATATGTTTGATATACAGTATATTAAACTGAAATGCATCAAAAACAAGACAAAATGCGGCAAGTAATTCCTGAGGTTTGAAATTTAAATTGACCTAGTCAAAAAAAACATTTTAAACTTAGCTATATTGAAAGTGACCTCGAACAAGTATTCAAGTTGTAGGAATAGTTAGTCTATTAATTTAATACGATAATCTGTGGGAACTTTCACCCCACTGACCTCCTGTAGCACAGCAGAGATATGTTGCTCAAACACGCAGGGGAGGTGAATTTGGTGAAGGCTGCTCACATTTTCAGGTAGCCTTTCTTGTTTGAAGTGCTTTGTTAGAAACAGACTCAGTTTTACCAACTTATCCACGTAGATATCAGCTTCATCACACATCACCACCAAATCCTCAATAAACTCTCTTTTTGAGTCCATTCACGTGAGTGGAGTGATGCACTTCTGTAGGGAGGTGGCGGCCTTGCTAGTGTTGGCGTGGCAATTTTCCTTGTTTTTGACATGAACTTTGGACGCTACATGGTCATCACTTGTATTTTTCCGCTTCCAGAGCTGGCAGAATCTACAAAATAACATGTCACCTGACATAAAAGTCATTCAGGAAATGCTTGGCTTTGCATTTTGGGTTTAGTTTCAATTTTCAAAGCTTTTTTGCCAACGAAGACGGGGCCATTTTGCAATGCATGCATTGTTTTGAAGGGGGGGGTGTCATGCCACACAGATTAGCAGCCCTCTGGGAAATTTTCCTCAAATATATGTTCCTCTTCCCCACGAAAACAGCATTTTTGTCAAATTATGTCAGTTTCCACATTAAAAGTAAATTATGTTTTAATTGGTCAATTCAACGATTCCGTCTAACAGAGTCCTATCTTTTCCAGACATACTGCAGAAACTTTAGTTCATTTTAATGGGAATTAGACAGAAACAGCCATAGTCATGTTTGGCATCGTATGTGCCACACTCACTTACATTGGAGAGAACACTGTACATCATTTCATAAAGGTACACTACTATTACTTACACACTTGGTCTTAGAAAGTCAAGCACCCCCAACGTTTCTCACTTCATGGTTATCATGAAACTGAACTCCGCCTTAGGGCTCCCATTATAATGGCCTTATTTGTTCCTGGATTCAGCTACTCGAGGTGGTTTCAGTGGAAATAGAGTGCCCTGTTTGGAAAGACATATTAAAACCCGCTGACGTGAACAATCCTAAGGTTGACTGATGGAGCCACTTGGTCAAAACAGTTTTTTTAAGTCCGTCTGGTATTGCTTTGAAACCTGCGCAAGTCAATGTAATTCAGGTGTGTGAGTAGTCTTGCAGGTCTCCCTCCTCAGTTCTCCTATCCCACAGCAGCAGTTCTGGCTGCAGCATTGTATTCCATTGTTGTATTTTTTAAAACGAATTTCTTAGCATCTATGCAGTGCTTTGAACTTGTACTACATGTATAGCTATTTAAGAACAGTCTAGGTTAGATTAAGGAGTGTGTAGAGCCTCAGAGAATCACACACGAATGCTAACCTCAACATTTTCTATCAAATACTGGATATTGTAGTTTGCGTTCCTCTCTCCCGAGTCCTGATACTTTCACATGGCCGTGATTCTGTATAAGGAGCAATCGGACACTTAAATGTACAGATAGACCTCTTTTGGATCTCTGGATTCTCTATCCTATATTGAAACTTGAGTTTTGATGATATTTTATTGTCTGCTGATGTTATATTTTGACTGCTTGTTGTGCAACTTTGTGGCCTTACAGCAGATGGACATCTAGGTGTTGATAGAGGCATGTCCAGGGCTAGAAAAACGTTCCTGCATAGGTTGTTGGGAATGATTGGTCTCCATTATGAACATGAAAACCTCCCTGAAATATTTGCTTTGCTCCCAAACCCCGTACCCATGCCATCCTTACAACATCAAATTGAATAAAAGACTCGGAAAAGGTTTGAAACGATGAAATGTAATATATTTGTTAAAGTTGATCAAGTGGAGGTTTAATAAAGTGTAGTTTAATGACACAACTGGCCCTGAGCGTACAACACCATCATCCAGTTTTCAGCCTTCTTTTACCCACACCAACAGACTGCGAGGTACATTACGATGGCAGAGTTATGCGAGACCCGAGGTCAAACAGGCATTGTGCTGACAGGTTGAGCCCTACCAAAATACAGTGATTAGCTGCTGTGTTGTAATCAGAATTGCTCCTTTCATGTGCTATATGCATGAGTCACTGCTGAATACCAGAGAACACCCCCCCTCCATAGTGGTAGTGACTCAGTTTGCCAAATTCCAGCACAGGGTTGCCGACTCTGGTCTGTTTTAGAGGAGTTGGCAAAATCAAAACAGACTGTTATAATATTTGGGTCCTTTCCTTTCCATTCTTTTAAATGAAAATATTATATATTATTGATAAAGCATGGCTGTAACCCGATTGGTCGAGTATGACTTACATGAGCCCTGGATATTAGAAGAGCCCCATTTATGAGGTGGTAACATGATATAGCTCCCCTATTGGCCAACACAAACCACTGATAATCCACCCAGTGGATTAGATAACCCTGCCTTAAGGCTCTCTGCAGAGCTGCACTTTACTTGCTCACACATCTCAGAGAGAATTACATGTAAACTCCTCAATTTTGCATTGGAAGCCCAGCAGACTTTGCATTGTTATTAGTGGTCATTAATTGGACTAGCTGCACCAACTACAGCAGAGGGGACAAGTATGTGCATATCTATCCAAAGCTGAATGTTTACTTGGGAATCTAAAGCCAAGCCACTTAAATAACGTAAAATACACAGTCATGAGGAATCACACATTCATAGTTATGTGCATCACATATTAATGGCTGTGTCCAAAATGAGGATAGATGATCAACAGTCTACATATCAGTCACAGATGTTGCCATTTATAGTTTTCATATCCATTATAGCAGCTGTCCTGTTTTTCCCAACCACTTTTCTTCAAGGTTGATGCACACCATCTTGCAAATATCTCATTGTAAATGCATAGAATAGCACTTTATGATGTCAGCGGTCATGCTTGCTTGATCATTGCTTCTTGTAGTGCATTGTGTTACATCAGTAGAGTTCAGAAAATGTACAGGGATGTGCAAAGGACAAGGTAAAAGCGCTTAAGAGGCACACTTCACAAGCCTTTTACCGACATCTGTGAGGCCTGAAATGGAGTGCAGCACTGTTCTGAAATCCTAATGCTCATGTAAAAAATGTGACAAGGGATCAAGACTAAAACACTTCATTCATGCACCAAAGTCAAGCACCCACAAGACATCACATGTCATCCTGTGATTAAATGATGGAGTCCCCGGTGAAGTGCAAATCCTTGGGAAAATGTCTTGGATTATTTGTATTCCTACCCTCACTAATCATGTTTCACGAGGGAAAGAGCACTGGTTTGCTTAGCAACTGTCTTTGATTTCATAAGTCACTTTCTTTTGGTTCTCTTTTTTATAAGTTAGAGCTCAGAGTGTATTGCCATGTGCCACTGTTTGACAGCAAATGTCAGCCAAGGACATAGAATAGAATAGTTTCATTTGCCACATGACCAAGACCGGTGGAATTTAATTTCTGCATTTAACCCATCCTATTGGATGGAAGCAGAGGACGCAGCTATCACTTGGGGGGGGGTATGGGGTTCAGTGTCTTGCTCAAGGACAGGAGTCCTTGAGGAGGCTCAAGGACTTTTTGCAGGGGCTCAAACCATCAATCTCTAATTACAGGATGACCATCCTACCTACTGAACTATGCTGCCCCTAGATACAGTGTGCATTGGCCAGGAATTGAACACAGGTCTCCTGCTTAGCAGACAAGAATTCTACCATGATTCTATCACTGAACCAATTGAGAATCTGAGATGTGCTTTGTAGTTGGAGAGAATAAATCCACTGTTGAAGGAATAAGCCAAAATGTTGAATCTGCACGTCTCCATCTTACAGCACAACATTTATTAGCTCAAACCAAACTCAAATGAAATACAATTTTCATATGTATAAACCACTCAGTTTGTTGACGGTAAGCCTTCAGTTTATAAACTGTACATGTTATCTCATACAAGTCAACTGTTGAAGATTATTTAAGTTCCATCATCGGTTATAGTAATGATTATGGTTGATTTGTGGGTGTGATTTTTGAATTAAGGTACAAAAATCACGTGTCTGAGTGCATGGTTGGTATGAGAATTTTGAGTTTTATTCCATTATTACCTGTGTGCAAGCATGTGCACATGGTTACGTGACTGTGTAGGAATGGTGGTCCCTCTCATCAATCGACGGTGCATACTGATCAGTGTGTTTGTGTGACAGAGGAATGACAGCTAATTTATTACTTAACCCTCTCAAAAACACCAGAATGTTCAAACTGCTGTTGAAAACTGTCCATAAGAAACAAACGACATCTCTCATTAGCGAAGGGATTCTTCCCTATAGCGCTCTGGGAGTCACTGTTAACAGACATGGACCATGCCTAAGACATGCTTTTCATCCATCATAAGCTGTCATTGATATTAAGCAAAGGCATGCAAAACCTCTTCTCCTGCCTGTAAGCCTTATTGTAAATACTGTTAATTATTTTTAGATGGTTTCATGTTAAAAATTTCATTTAGAAATCAAACAGAAATTGAGCACACCGACTTATATGATATTACAAACCTAGATGTGAGATGTCTATCACTTCTAGTATATTTAACCTGAGTAGTGTTGGGGCCGTGGTAACTCAGTGGTACTGTGGGCTTTGGGAACCAACGAGCTATATGGTGCAGGTTCGGACCCACCACGGAGTATCAGGATGGGAATCTAGCCTTAATCCCCCAAACTCATCCTAAATCCGTTTCCACACTCAAAACGTGGGGACTATTGTGTCACGTAAACCAGAGATTTTTAGTATAGAGGTTGGTAGCAAAATACAGGCAATCTCTATGCCAGGTAGATAAATGCTTTACCTAAATATCATTTCTTAACATTGATGGGAAACTAGAAGGCTTGTGTCACATGTCTAACGTACATCTACAAATAACCTCCCACATGAACAGAGGTTGATATTCCCACTACCAGCTTTCCTATCAATGTTCGGAATCAGGCTCCTGCAAGACACTTTGATTAAAACTGTGTCCCAAAGGACGGACCACCCCGCGTTCATTAGCTTTGTACCCCATGTGGCAATATCTACTATATTGGTGATAGTGTACCTCGTTAGGAGTGGCTTCTTCCAGAGTTAACAAATCAAAATTGGTGATTCCGTTCAGCAAGGCGGTTAAAGTTACGGTTACGTATCCCGCATTCATTTCGTTCGTGTTTGTGCCGATTTCATCTAAGTAAACGGATATCAACGGAGTTTTTTTTAACCCGGGGTTGATTGAGACAGCATATTGTCATTGTAGGCACACGACGTTAGCAAATAATGTTGAACATCTATAAGAAGTTACCTTACCTGGGTTGAGGGACGAAATCAACGTCCTCCATGTTTGTTGCCAGAAACGCTCTGCTCAGAACTTGAAAAGCTCAATACTACATCTTTGAAGATCGATTCTAGCGTAGTCGATATCGGTCTAAGTTACAGTTTCTGTCTATTCTACTTTGTGCCCATTTCGTAATAGAGTAGACCTATCTGGGAATGCATAGTTCTGTTTTTCACACGAATTCTTTGTTTCTTCTCCCCCGTTCATACGTCGAACTGAATAATTAACGTACGCAATGCGCAGTCTCAGTGGCGCGCACTGTGGTTTAACTTCCGCTCACATGTTAATCGGAAGAACCAGAAGCAAAACTCTTCTTCATGTTTCACATTCAATTTGCAATAATGGATAAAGATGTCATTTGACTTTAACAATTTCCCTTTCTTAACATGCATGTGATTTAATAATTAACTATAAGACCAATCAAGAAAGTAACTATTCTAATGAAGCCAGTATTGTTTGCTAAACTCATGCTTCCGTTGGGAAACAAACATAGTCTCACAGGTGTTGGAGAAAACATTTTACTACTCACCTTACAATGATTTCTAACCTTTGGCAAATCCTAGAGTACTCATGAAAATGTATTCAGCTACAACCTATTCATGATGCATTCACCTCATAAATCATGACCCTGCTCTCATCTACATTAAAGTACAAAAGTCACTTAGTAGTAAGAAGGTATTGTCATCAATATTGATGATCCTGGCCCTGTATTACTTGGTATTGGATCAAAGCACATTGTGCAGCATCGCCCTCTCCTAATTTGATCTCCCTTCAAGTGGATGTATTGCTTAAAATCCAAGTAAAGGACACGTGGAAGTGTCTGAGCAGTGACAGTTTGATCATTTGAGATGAATGTATTTATTTCCCTATGTAAAGGGAGCATAAATGAGCTGTAAAAAATCCCACCGAAGACAGATTTTTCAGTGTTCTCTATTAGAAGGGAAAGATGTTTGACAAGGTTCAAAGTCCAACAAGGCTCAGACAAAAACAAGGCTGAGACAAGCCCTGGTCTGAAAGCTGAAAAGGCCTCAACTTGGCAATAGCAATGAAAATACAAAACGAAAGCAGAACAGACTAAAACCAGCATGACAACTGTTGCCCAATGTAAGACTAGATGAGGTAAATTGCTGCGAGCAAGGCAAGACACGACATGGGAGACTTGGCCTAGACATGACAAGAACGATTTGACAACCTGTCAAGGAGGCAATGAAAGAGCAGGCTTAAATATGGTGCAGTGATTAATCCTGATGGAAGTAGGGTGGGTGAAATGAGAGGTGCGGGACAAGGATCAGCTAGAGGGAGAAGGCACAGAAGGCATGAATGTGACAATTTAAGGATTCAACTCTTAAGAAACCCAGTGGTTCCCCCACACTCCATCTAAGTCTGTGTCCCTCCCCACAGAGTGAGGACTAATTGTAACCTGTGAAATGGACCTTTCACTGCTAAGAAACTCAGCATCACAAGAATGAGTTTCTATAATGTGCCCAGTGCTCAAAACGCAGATATCAATCAACATTTCACCATTGTGCTGCTACTGAACTCACAGTAAGTCATGGAGTTTACATGCAAATGAGTAATCTGATTATCAGCAGTTATCAGTTCACATGAATATTTTTGATGACTGCATGCACGTGGAAATCGGTGATGCAATTACTCCAATAGCTGCATATACATTGTTCTTAATCATTGTATGCTCCACGGAAACAGCATATGAACCGCTCCCCTCGCTCTTGCTGTGCAATGGTGTATTTCCGTCCCTGTAATCTGTGTGTTTTATTTATTCATGGGGCAGCATAGCTCGTGAGGTAGGGCGGTCATCTGGTAAAGGAAGGATTGATGGGTCAATCTTCAGCCCCTGCAGAAAGCGTGTCAAAGTGTCCCTGAGCAAGACACTGCAGCTGTGCTCACTGCTGCTATAAACAAATATTCTCCTCTTTTATACAACAAAAAAAGAAAACACCAGCATCGGGTCGGGTTTTTGTACCAGTGTAGCTAAAGAATTGTTGAGGCCTTGTCGGAGTTCTGACAACCATGCTTTTTATTATCTGGGATCCTGCAATCTCCCCCCCTTGTGCAAATTCAAAACTGACAGAAATCAGAGCAAAATGTTTACATGTATCAAAAGATGGGGCAAAAATCCAGGGGTCTTTATCCAGTTTGACAACATGAATAAGGGGCCTCTGGTGGCATATGGGGATAAGGCACCTATGTTCAGTGCTTCTGTGCGTCATGCAGTTGGGTGTTTATATCCCAGCTGCACTGTTTCCAACCACAGGTTACAAGGTTGGAGGTCCATAGTTAGTGGGTCATAACTGGCTAAGCCTCACATGGGTATAGGGGTTAGGTTGGATAAAGTATTCTGGGTTCACTAGTGTCCCCCTCTGGGTCGTCCAGGCCTCTTGGTTAAGTGAAGGGAAAGTACTCTGCTTCATTCTCCTCTGACGGCCAAGCACTGTGCTTTCCCCACCAGACCATGATGTGTGGACTAGTGAGGGCTAGTGGTCATGTGACTTGGAGGAGACACATGCTACCACTTCCTCCTTCCTGTTGACGTTCTAGAGGGGCATCTAAGAGACTGACCCAGCAGTAGTTAAATCAACAGTACGATTTCGGACGGGAAAAAAGGGGATTAAATTTTGAGGAAAAAAAAGAAAAAAATAATCAGACACGACTCCAATTTTGGAAATAAGATTAAGGAATTCACATGACCAGATCAAAAACTGAAGTATTACCATAATCAGGGTAAGAAGATGTAAATGCACTCAGTGTTTCCAAATAACAGTCAGGGACCATTTTGATGCAAGATGGAATATAGCAACAAAGATGGTGGAAAAGACAAAGCTAACGTTTGCATATCTGACCATCCATCTGTATATCCACCAACCATCATCCATCAATTGTCAACTGTCGATCTGAAGTCAAGTCATGCTGGAGCTATCCCAGTGCCCACTGGGAGAAAGGCAGAAAAGACCCTGGAAAGGTCACCACTCCAAACACAGGCCTTGAGCAGTTAGGGATTAAGTGTCTTGCTCAAGGACTAAAGGGACCGGGGATCAAACCACCAACCCTCCCACCACCACCAGGCAACTGTACCTTCCTCCTGAGCCATGCTGCCCGGTCATATCTGACCAATTGATTTCAATGGATTTCTCAATTATTTTGCATGCAGTGTGTGGGGGGAAAAGCTTTCTCTAGGTACGCTTTGATAGGAAACAGACAGACATGGAAATCGGCAACAGCTTGTCTCAAGAGTGCTGAAGCTCTTTCTAAAAACATCTCATTGTGAAGTAATCCAACCAGAACTATCTGCGTATGGAGACTCTGTAGGAGGAATGTTGCTTCACAGAGGTGAAACGCTGCTTGGCTCACAGAAACGCTCGCCCTGCTAGAATACGTCTCCCCTTCAGCTTACCATGGGAAATACTTCTGAACGTAGCATGGGGAGCGGGGCTAGTTTGTCAGTTTGGTGACAGAATGATGGAGATGTCTGTGTTGTCGGACCGTGTTGCTATGGAAACAACCTTGATGATCGACTTCTCGGGATAGAGTAAAAACCCTGGAAGAATGCAATAATTTAAAACATGTCTCCATGCATGAATCACCTGCCAACACATCCAGTGCACGAGAGCACTTTTGGAGCCCAGTGCTTCTAATCACATTCTTCAGCATTTACTCTCCATTTGATCAGTGTAGGCAGCGTATCAAAGCTCCCTGCATTAGAGGCCAAATATAGCCACGGACAGAATGCATGAGGGAACAGAATCAACAACAAACCCCGCGAATCCCCAGCATCAGAAAAAGAAAAACAACAACTCGGCTCTGGTCACAGCCACCGCTGGTCCACATTCAAAGTGCTGTGCAGCTCGTCTCTCGGAAACCACAGCCACGGGGTCCACTTTTCCACAGATAAGCTGCCCACCATTTTCATTCCTGCACCATTTGAATAACATGAGAGATTTTCCATATGCAAACACGCCTCCTTGTTTTTTCTACTTTATCCGTCCGTCCATCTGTCTATAAAGTTGCTAGCAACAATGGCGGGTCAATCTGTGAGTTACTCTCCGATGGTAGCTTATCACCGTGTAACCATAGCAAACAGTCAAACTACACTGAAAGGGAAACGCAGCTGGATGAGATTGATGCTTTTCAGCCAGTGGGAAGTTGCATGAAAGCGGCCAGCTCCTTGCAGATTCAGAGTTTTCCTGTACACCCTTCTCG